>CAUYSK010005235.1:0-32970 GCA_963575035.1 Avahi laniger | reverse complement strand
CCTGCCAAACCAGTTTGGACATATAACTGGACTGTAATCTACTCTCCCTCTAGTTCGTCCTGAATTGTCCTATCAGATTCATCTTTTTTAAAACAGTACTATTTCCTATCTCTCCGCATCCACGCCAACATTTATTGTTTTGGGACTTTTTGATAAAGGCCAGTCTCACTGGAGATAAGTGATATCTCATCGTGGTTTTGATTTGCATTTCCCTGATGATTAGAGATGTTGAGCATTTTTTCGTATTTTTTTGGCCATTATTCTGTCTTCTTTTGACAAATTTCTGTTCATGTCCTTTTCCCACTTTTTGATAGGGTCGTTTGATTTTTTTCTTCTTGATTTTCCCAAGAATGGAAAGACAAGCACCACATATACTCACCATCAAATTGGTATTAACTCATCAACACATAAGTGCACATATAATAATAACATCTATTGGATGGATGTTAGGCAGGGGGGAGGGGGGAGGAGAGAGGAGGGGACGGGTATATGAATACACAAAGAGTGCAATGCGTACCACCGAAAGATGGACATATTTGAAACTCGGACTTAGGAGGGGAGGGGGGACAAGGGCAACATACGTAACCTAAACATCTGTACCCCTATAATATGCTGAAATAAAAAAAAATAGTACTATTTCATTTCATTGTATCATTCAAGAACTTCTAATGCATTCAAGGATATCTGGGTTCCAGGCTTGTGTTAGGTGCTGTGAAAGACAAAGAGATGAAGCAGATCATATTCTGTGCTCTCAAGGGACACATAATCTAATAAGGGATATATATTATTCAAAGATCCAAGGTAGAAAGTCATAGTCCATAAAGAGGTACAGATAAAAACAATGATCATATATTAATAGATGGTTTCTATGGAAGTAACCTTAGTATTATTTAACAATACAGATTTCTAGGCTGTACCCTAGAGATTCTGATTTATTAAGTCTGAGGTTCTGAGGTTTGGTCCTGAAATTTGTATTTTTTTAAGGCACTCAAATGAATGTGATATGCAGACCATTTGGAACTACATTAGACTCTCTTTAGTTCAACCCTTTGTTCATTCATTCATTCATACATTCTGAAAATATTTGTTGAGCTCCTACTTTGGTCCAGACACTTTCTAGGTATCGTGTTCTTCCTCAGCTGATTATCTCTTCTTTAAAATGAGTCCTGGGCAGCTTCATTATCTGATATGATTTGGATGTTTGTTCCCTCTAAATCTTATGTTGAGATCTGATCCTCAGTTGGAGTTGGGGCCAAGTGGGAGGCGTTTGGGTCATGGGGATGGATCCCTCATGAATCACTTGGTGTCCTCCCTGAGGTAATAAGTGAGTTCTCCCTCTATTAGTTCACTCTAAAGCTGGTTGTTTAAAAGAGCCTAGTTCCCCACCTCTCTCTTTTGTTCCTTCCATGGCCATATGACATGCCTGTTTCCCCTTCTCTTTCCACCTTGCTTGGAGGCTCCCTGAAACCCTCAATAGAAGCAGATGCTGGTGCCATGTATCTTATACAGCCTTCAGAACCATGAGCCAAATAAACCTCTTTTCTTTATAAATTACCCAGTCTCAGATATTCCTTGATAGCAATACAAAGTGGACTAATACACTATTTATGTTATGAGCCATTCGTTTCTTTCTGATTTCTCACTTATTAATGTTTACTGTACAGTCTTTCCAAGGTGATTCATGTGATTCTGCAGGCACTGGTAATTTTCTCATGTAGCCATATTTTCAGTTATGTTAAACTCTTAAGGTTCTAGAACACTCAACAAATTCCATCATTGATAAACTTTTTCATTCGTTTGAGCCACTAGCCTCCGAGTTCCCTGATATATTAAATTCCAGTGAATCTCTCCTGTACTCATCATTGGCCTCTGACTTTCATGCCCATATCTTGAATATTGCCATTCACCAAAAATTGAATCTCTGAAATATTAAACTTCAAAACCCTACTCTTTGATGATGGGTGCCTTGTCTTCTGGCTTTTCCTTGCTTTGTTCTTGCTCCATCTGTTCTTTAACTCATTGAGGCCTCCAGGCTCTTTTACTCTGGTCTGCCATCTTCCTAACATTATCTTCTTTCTTTACTCAGCCTGGATTCTATTGTCTAGGACTTTAATCAATCCCTTCCAGCCCCTTCTTTTATTGAGACTGAATCCATACCAGTTCTTTGCTATTGGATCTAGGCTCCTGGGAGTTCTTAGAGGAAAAAAAGGTCCATAACTGTGTGGATCTCTGTCGTTAGACATTCCCAGTGGGCTCACTTAGTGTTTCCAGCCATGCTGCTTTACTTGATGTTTACAGACAACAGGCCCCCTTGCCACTCTGAGCCTTTCTCAAAGAATACCTGCTGACTGAAATGCTCTTACGCATTTCTCCACCTCCACTCTTTATCTGGCTCACTTCACTCAGGCTGAAGGCCACAGTTTAGATGTCACCTTTTCTCAGAAGCTTACTCCAAACCTCCTGCCTACACTGGGTCAGACTTCTTCCTGTTTGTCTTCTACCAATCTCTACTTACCTCTACTTGAACTTATCATAATGTGATATACTTATCAGCCCATATGTCTGTCTTCCTTTCTAAATTTTAAGCTCCTTGAGGGCAAGTCACATGTTTTATTCATTTTTATGTCTGTAATATTTAGAATAATGTTTATTTCATAAAGGAGCAAATGTATCAGTGAGTGAATGGGTGTGTGACAAATTGACCTGTACTTTTCAGTGTGAATATGCTGGCCATGATATATGACGTTTTATATGAAAACAAGAAAATCACCTCTAGGACACTGGACAAGTAATTTTACCTCTACTTTCTCCCATAGACATTCTCATTAGATATTGGGTAGAACATCTAACCTTGGATCTCAGTAATGAATGTTAGTCATATAACTAGTTAGCTATAAGGCTGAACCTAAAACCAAGTCCTCTGAAACCTAGACCCGTGCATGCATTTTGAAGTAATGATGCCGTGTTGCATTTCTTTTTTGTAAATGAAAATTAAATGCACACCACTAGATTTAAAATCAAATCTATGGATAAAGGAAACATAGTCATTTTAATTATGTAAAGTAGGATATATTGAAGTCAGAGCATTAGAAAAAAGTATAAGGTCCTCAATTTCTTCTGTAAAATCCTGAAATTCAAAAAGTTCTACAAACCTAAAGATTTTTTTCATAACTCATTTGGCAGTAAAACCTGATTTGACCAGACCCGAGATTCTTTCTAGTCAATATTTAATGCTTAGAGTGAACATTCTTAAATTGTGTTGCAGAAATGTTACTATTTGACTATGAGATGCTGCCCAGATCCTATAGGAGTATCCTGTAATATGCAATATATCATGTCATATTACCTTTCTAAAATCCCCAAAATTCCATATTCTGAAGCACTTCTGGCCCTAAGGGACTGAGAACGTTGTAGTTGTTTCAGTTATTATTTTTTTTTAGACTTCAGTTAACAACATGGCAACATAAAGAGACCATAGGTAAATCATATAGATAAATTTTTGGCCTTCACTCACTATTTCATTTATGCCTGGGGACTTTTTTATGATTAATTGAGAAAAAGGTGTTTATTTGCTCCACATCTGTCTTACCTAGTGGAGCTCAGTGACAACCCAGTAATGCAGTTTTAGGGGAGAAAAGTGAATATTACCTTCAAAGTCATCATTTCAAAAGCAGGCTTATCTATCTCTGGGCCCCACATGCTCGGAACCTGGTTGCTCTGCATAGCTAAGTAGCACTGTCAAGGTCCTGATGTGCTCTTATGTATGCTACCTAGCACTGAGCTGGGGATGGGATTATTTATCTGTCATTACCTCTTCATAATATCATATGCAAATTTTTTCTCTTTGTTTCTCTTTTTGGGTTTCCCTCCGTAACCTCTGCCATGAACATTCCTATTTTTTCTTCTTGGCTTATGTTTAGTTCTTTAGAAAGTGAAAGCCCTATAAGCATAAAAATCAACTAACATTTCTTGATAAAAATCAATTAAAATTTCCTTTTTGTGTGTGAGGTGTAAAATTTTATAAGGTGAGATTCCAGCCAGAAGGAATTTTCAAGCTTGGAGGGGAGAAAAAGACAGGTTAGCAGAGTGGGGGAGAGATTATAGTTTATTTTATTTATTTATTTTTTGAAATACTATTTTTTTTTAATTTCAGTAGCTTTAGGGGATACAAGTTGAATTCCATTACATGTATATACTGTATAGTGGTGAAATCTGGGCTTTGGGTGCACCCATCACCCGAGTAGTGTTCATTGTATCCCGTGGGTGATTTTTCATCCCTCACCCCCTCCTACCCTTCCCCCTTTTAAGTCTCCAGTGTCCATTGTACCACTCTATGTGTGCTTGTGTAGCCATAGCTTTGCTCCCACACATAAATGAAAACATGCAGCATTTATTTTTCTGTTCCTGAGTTACTTCACTTAAGATAATGGCCTCCTGGCCGGGCACAGTGGCTCATGCCTGTAATCCTAGCACTCTGGGAGGCTGAGGCGGGTGGATCACTCAAGGTCAGGAGTTTGAGACCAGCCTAAGCAAGAGCGAGACCCCGTCTCTACTAAAAAATAGAAAGAAATGATCTGGACAACTAAAAATATATATATAGAAAAAAATTAGCCGCGCATGGTGGCACATGCCTGTAGTCCCAGCTACTCAGGAGGCTGAGGCAGTAGGATCGCTTGAGCCCAGGAGTCTGAGGTTACTGTGAGCTAGGCTGACGCCACGGCACTCTAGCCCGGGCAACACAGTGAGACTCTGTCTCAAAAAAAAAAAAAAAAAAAAAAAAAAAAAAAAAAAAAGATAATGGCCTCTAGTTCCATCCAAGTTGCTGCAAAAGACATAATTTCATTCTTTCTTATGGCTGAGTGGTACTCCATGATATATACACCACATTTTCTTTTCTTTTTTAAAATTTCTGCATATTATGGGGGCACAAATGATTAGGTTATGTTGCCCTGGTCCCCCCCACCCGCCCCTCCAGTCAGAGCTTCAAGAGTGTCCATCCCCTAGATGGTGTGCATTGCAGTAGGACTGGATGTGAATCCTGGCTTTTCTACTGAATATTTTGGTGACCTCAGCAAGTTATTATACTTTCCCTCTTGGTGCCTCGGTTTCCTCATCTGAAAAATGGGAATGATAGAAATAGTACTTGCCTCATCAAGTCATCATGAAGATTAAATGAGATCATAGACATGAAGTGCTTATATACAGGCCTTGGCACATAAGAAGTCTATCATACCTCCTGTTGTTAGCCATTGTTAGCTAACACTGTAGTGTGGTCTCATGGAAAAAGTCTGTGCTTTAGAGTCAGACAGACTTACATTCAAATCCCAGCATCTCCATTTATTAGCTGTGTGCAACCTTGGGCGAGTTATCTTACCTCTCTAAGCATTTGATCATTTGTAAAATAGAAAACACGCTATCCACCTTCTATGGTTATTGCGAGGATTAAATGAGATAAAGTATGTAAAGCACCCAGCCAAGTTCTTGGCATATGATAGCATCTCAAATGTCCCTTCACCTACTGACCACAAAAACACAGGTACGGGATTGAATACCAAATCATAGCAATAGTAAGTGAAAGTGCTTTGAAAATTATAAATGCTAATGTAATGTGAACTATTACTATTTATATTTGAAGTTCACAGGAGGGAAAAATCCCTCTAAAGGAAGGCTTCCTAGACAAGATAATATCTAAGCTGGGTGTTGAAGGGTGGATAACATAGATGTCAACAGAGGGAAACAGGACAGCATTCCGGTTATGGAGTATCACATGATCAAAATGACTGTATATATTAATAGAATAATAGTGATGGTTACAATGATAAATACGAGCATGCCAAGTGTAACACTTTCTATCAGATTTATTAAATCTGGTGAGTTAAAAAAAATCAGATGGAAAAGTGTAAAGAGTTATCTGGGCAAATATCCTTTTCCTGTAATCCCCCATTGTTATTCTGTCACTGATGAGACATAAAGTTTCACTTAAACTTTTCATGTTACAGCAAATGGGCCAATCCTTTACGAAGGAAAGTCTACAGAATGTTAAGGGGTTTGAAGAAACAAAGAAAAAAACAGAAGAGGGATGCTGAAATTTTAGAGACAGAGATGGAAGATAAGGAAGATGATGAAAAGGAACCAGAAGAGACCATAGGTAATTTACATAGGATGTAAAGTCGAAGTGCTCAATCTCTGATTCCTGTTAACTAGCTTTATCTTTTTACCATCATCTTGTTTTTACTGACACTTATTTTTTACACCACAAATGTTTGGACCACAGGAGGGCTAGCTTCTGAAAAGATATTTATCTCTAGGCATATTTAGATGGTAGGAAAGTGGACAAGAAATGTGCTAAATTGCTTGGGTACCACATTATTTGGTATACACAGTTCAGCCCTTCAGAGGGAGCAAAGAAACGGAATCTGCCACTCTGACTCTGAGGCTCCATGATAGACACCTTTGTTAAATAAAAATGACCACAGTTACCAATGTGTGTTGACCATACCACATATCCAGAAGAAGGAGCATGGCCTCAGGAGTCTGATAGTCCTGGGGTTGAGTTTTGAATCTTAGCTGTTAGTTTCAGCTACCTGCTCCCCAAACCTGCACAATGCAGCATTAGAAGAGGTTGAGAGAGGTATCTCAGAATCATACACCAGGGACTACCTGGACTTCATTTGGACAGGCTTATAGATCCCCTGACCTTGGCCTGGGCTTCCTCCTCCCAAAATAACTGTGAAAGGCCAAGTGAGAATACAATGATTGGTGAGAAAAAAAGTATCCTCAGAGACTAGAGTACTGGACTGGGAGTCAGGAGACCTAGATCGTTAAGTAATAGTGTTTCCATGGGAAAATAAATTAACTTTTCAGTCCCTTACTACTGTCATCTGCGATTTTTTATTGTAGCTTAAGCAATGTAATGTATGTGAAAATGCTTTGAAAGTTGCAATGTGCAACTCAAATTGAAGGTGTTAAGTTACAGAGAAGTAGAGGAGTGGAATTACAGACCACTGGACATAGTGTCGAGAGACTCTGGCTTTAGTCCCAGTTTTGCCATAATTTACAGTGTAGGCTCTGGCACTCTGGCAAGTCGCTTAACTTTCCTAGGCCTCAATGTACCAATCTTCAAAATAAGAAATTTGGACAAGATAAATAAGAAAAGTGACTTATCTTAGGAGAAACAAAAGAAAATCCTTATATAAGGTATTATATATGTATATATTTGCATAGCATATATATTATTTATTTCAGGTAATACATAAATATATTTTATAATCACAACACATACATATTATTATTCATACTACTATATTACCTTGTATAAATTTAATGCAATCTATGTTTGTATACATGCATACATGGACACACACATGTATATATATAACATTATAAATAGACTAACAAAAGTTAGTTTCTGTGGGCCATTCACTGGGGCATGGAAGTTAACTTTGTTATTTAGAAATTATCTCTGTAATGGTATTTGCTATAGTCTATTTTATCTGTATGCCTCAAAATAACATAAGATGGTGCTCCAGCAAACTGAAAAACATGTAAGTTAATCATAACATTCAGTATACAGAGTTTGAGAATTTCGTTGCAGTCATTTCGTTTTATAACAAAATGTAGTATAATACTAGTCCTTTGAAGTTTTTTAACACTACTTTATTTTTTTCCCATAGCATTACTTTCCCAGTGAGATGAACACAAACCATCCAAAGCAGAGGAGACTGTCCCAGTCATCCAAACCTGATGGGGTATTTTAGAAGGATAAAAATTGGTTCTTATTTTTGTCATTTACTTTTAAATATTAAATAAAATTATTAGTTCTGTTTTTGTGCATCAAACCGGAATCTGAATTATTTTATTCAGCTTTAAGAAACAATGGTGATATAGCACCTCTTGTACACTCCTGGATAGAGCTGGAACACATTCTACTAAGTGAGGTATCCCAAGAATGGAAAGACAAGCACCACATGTACTCACCAGCAAATTAGTATTAACTGATCAACACATAAGTGCACATATAAGAATAACATCTACTGGATGTTGGGCAGGGGGGAGGGGGGAGGGGGAGGAGGGAGAGGGGACGGGTATATGCATACACAAAGAGTGTAATGCGCACCACGCGAAGGATGGACATATTTGAAACTCGGACTTGGGGGATGAGGGGGTGAAGGGCAACATATGTAACTGAAACATCTGTACCCCCATAATATGCTGAAAGAAAAAAAGGTTGCAAAAAAAAATCTAATTACAGGATCACCTCTGCATTGAAGGGAGGGTAGGAAATACAGCCTAACATTTTATTGAGGAAGAAGAGTGGATTTTGGTAAAAATGTAGCAATCTCTGTCAAAATGGTATGCTTTTTCTTCAGTTGCTGAATAGGTGCTAAGAATAAAAATACTGTGAAATTGGGAAATGCCCCACATGTATTTTTCTGATACCGTGGTATGGACTTACCAGGATAAGGACACCAAATGGAAACCACTAGAAGTCCCTCTCCAAACCAAAATAACAAATCTAAAGCAACCCTTAATTCCTGGGGAGACCACAGCGATTCGTGGCAGTATCAAATGCTCGGAGGATGTGAAAGTGGTGACTTGTTCTCACATTCCTGGTAACTTACTGTGGAAATGACAGATGGGCCCTGGAGAATAATAATGATTGTTATAAATCTAATCAGTTTTAAGTACTATTCTAGATGCGGGTCTTTTTATTTGGGCAAATAATAAATATAGTATCCAACAATTAAGAGGCAGCTATTGAGCTATTGATTTGGTAATATTTTTCCTTCATAAGTGTAAAGCGATGGAAACAACTTGATTCATAGGTTGCTCTGTGCAACTTGCTAGCACCTACCACCCACAAGCGGACTGTGGCGACGTCACAGTCCCCTGTAGGGGGTCCTAAGGACGGCTGGCAGAATATCAAGCACTACGCCTTTTCTGTCTATGCAGCCAGGAAGAGGGATGGCATGAAGGAAATTTCTGTGCTGATTAATAAACAGTGGTCAGTGGTTCGTCAAGGCTGTAAGAAATTAGGACGCAACTTGAATGAAGGATTGGTAAGAAGCCTGTGTAGGAATTTTGTGCATGAACTTCTTGAAGGGAACCCAAAGTAGACATCCGTGCCCCACATGAATGTTCCTCAAAAGCTCCCCTGTAGGGAAGAGATGCTCATTCCTAGAAAAAGCAGCCCTCCCTGAGGACATCAGCAGCCTCATTCTGTACACAGTGGTCAATGTAAAGGACTGTGAGCACAACCAAAACGCACTGGCGGCACAAATGGAAGTGAGTCATAAACGCGCAAACATCTGTTTCCCTCCCTGAAGTTTATCGGCCTCCGCTGTGCCAGTCCTCTGATATGCCAGCAGCAAAAATATCATTACATGAGAAGGGAATATTTGAATAATCTTTGATTGAGAAACCTTCTGAAACAATATCAAAAGGCTAAAAGTCATAAAGAAAAAGATTAGACTTCATTTTTGAAAAAAGTATTATAAAATATATCAAAAAAGTAAAAAAACACACACACACAAGACAAATGATTAATACCCCTAATATAAAAAGAGCTCCCATAAAGTAATTTGTAAAGAAGATCAGCAAGCAGAAGGAAAAATGGGTAAAGGATAAAATAAATGAGGTAAGAGGAAATGCAAATGTGAAATAATTGTATGAAAAGTTGCCCGACTTTACCATTAGGGAGAATAATGCATATTATTACCAAAAACCTCCTGATTTTTTGTCACCCGCCAGAATGAAGTGAGTAAGGGTCAGTGGGAGGAAGGGGCGTAGAGGTGGGAGCAGCCGTGCTCTGCTTCTGAGAGTGCGCGCTGAGCCCTCTTTGGAGATGGAACTGGCCGCTCTAACATTTAGAATGGCACATGCTTTTGATCCAGGAATGCCGCCTGGAGAAACCCATCTCGGAGACAGAGAAGTTAAGGCACCTGAGGATATTGTACGAGGATGTTTATGGCACAGTTTATAGCGGCACTAAACTGCAGGAAAGCCTCAAGGCCCATCATTAGGTGAATGAATAATTTATGGCTCACTTTACTATGAAAAACTCTCAATTACTTTAAAAAGACATAAACATGTTTCTACTGATATGGAAAGAAGTATATACTGTATTACAACATTTTAAAGAACTAAGTCATACTGTAATATGCATAGTATTTCCTTTGATGTGTGTGCATATACTTGCGTGAGCATGCAGGAAGTTATGGCGGAGCATGCAATAAACTGCTGAAATACATAAAACGAGTGTGAGCATATGTCAGGCATAACAGAGAAAGGTAGGAGAGAGAAATTTTTCATAATATTTTCTATTAATATTATGTCATTTAATTCTCTATAACTTTAAAAAATCTTCTAAAGAATTTTTAAAGAAAAAAGTCACAATTAAAAGAGCTCAATGCATCTCTGTTTTGTTTTATTTTTACTTTTACATAATTGACTCATTAATGTTTATTGAGTAAAAGTGCAAAGAGAAAATCAGTCATTCTAGAATAATTCCCTTCTAAGAGAAGTCTTTAAATAATACCCCAAATTGTTCAGGAAAAGCTCTTATTTTTTTCTACTATGATTTAGCTGTTAATTATTTGGGCATGTGTTTTAAACCTATGACTGATGATGCCCTTGAGGTTTTTTTTCCAGCTTGGGAGACATTTGTTTTAAATTTTTACAATTTAACAAAAATACACTTGATCCATAGAAGTAACTACCCTGGCTAGAATACCTCTTGTTACATTAAGGTCACATATCATATGACTATTTAAATTAGAACCAGAAACTTATGCTTTCCTGTTTCTGGAAAGCCTTTCAAATGTTATCTTAGGATAAATAAACTCTTAAAAATTGAAGATAGATTATAAACTGGTTTTCCATCCTAGAAGTGTACTTGCGGATACTAGATCTTGATTTTCATTTTAAATGCTTTTTGATGACGTTGTTCTTGTCTGTGAAGGTAACAATGTATTTCTGTTGACCTAACCAGTAATTTATATCAAACTCATAATTTCCAAATATTCAATGTGTAATTCTACATTATATTTACATGCTTACATTAAAATGTATTTAAAAATATAAGTATATATATGTTTGAGATTACTTAAAAAACTTAAAAAAATTTCTTAAGAAAAACTTGCTTTAGAACAAAATTCACTTCTAAAGTCTCAAATATAATACAGAAAATGTGTTAGGTAAAACAAATACATCAAACAGTTGTGAATAAATAGTGTTGTTAACGGGTCTTTTCTTCTTTTTGTTATTCAACTAATATAGACCCCCTTCTCTGAAAATGAGACAGGATAATCTATGTAATTAGAATATTTTATAATATTACAAATGTTTATGAATTTAATTTCAAATTCTATCTGTGAAAGCTGTCACAGACTTTGCGTGATAGCTACTTAAACTATGTGAATTGTTTATTGAAAACTAGCTGTGAGAAATCTGAAAAAATAATTACAGTCATATATTTACTTTATATAAGGCGTTTTACAAGAATAAAGGGGAAGAAATGAAGAGAAAAGGAAGAGAAATTTATGAATGGACATAAGTCCCAAAGCCTCACACTGATCGGTGCCGTTTGTTGAGAATTGCTTGGCGGCGGAGGCTCTGTCACAGGCCCTGAGGGCGGGGACTGTGCCTGCTCAGCGTCAGGCCTCGACAAATGACCAATAGTCATTCAAGTTTTTCTCCATCTTGACTTATGTTTATTATACTGAAGGGAAATGCTTAGACTGATCATTTATACTTTTAAAAATATGGCTTAAGGAGAAAGCAATTTAGTGAATTTCTGGCACTGTTTTGTATCACATAGAACATTGTGTTCTCACAGGACAACTTAATTTAACAGAATTCCCCAGGAAGTTTAGCTGAGGCTGAAATAGAAAATTGCTGCTGCTCGAAAGGTTACATGCTTGTCTGATATGCAGAAATTTTAAGAATAAGTAACATGCTTAGTTTCAGACACACACACAAAGCCCTTTCTCTTTTTTATACCCCAACCTGTCTTCTGAAAATTAGGAGCTTTATGGAGAAATTGATTCAGCTATTTTCATTAAATTTGATGAAATCAGTTAAAAATGCATTTATAATTACACACAGTTGAATCAGTAAAATAGCTTTCTACTGGATTTGTTTTTTAATTTATTGACTCAAGCAATCCAAAAGAGATACCAGTAAGTTAAAAACACTTGATGGGTCAAACCAGACTGAGTTTTAATATTGGTAGAAGCATAAAGTAAGATGCTAAATAGCAATGACTAAATTTCATTTTCAGAGATCTGAAAAATGAAGAACATGGAAAGCTTGTCTCTGGTACTGTATTTTTGAATTCTATAATAGTGTTTATGATTGATTAGATTTCTTCCTACATTTTCCATCTTTCTGGTAGAATTACATATCTGCTCTTATATGTTGTCTACATTTTCTATTAGAGCTTTTAATATATTAATTATAATTATTATAAATTCCCTATTGGTCCTAGCATCTGGGTCATATCTGAGTCTGCTGATGATCACCTTGTGTTTTCAGGCTGTGTTTACTCATGACTTGTCAAATGCCTTGTCATTGTGGCTGGAAGCTGGACGTGCCGTGTAGCAGATTCTCAGCAAGCATGTTTCGTGCTTGCAGATGGGCGTACCTTTCCTTCTTCTGCACCTTCGGCATGGGGTTTGTGTTAATCTAGTTGGGTTAGGCTTGAAGTTGGTGTTGCTGTGATCATTCTCTTTGGGCCAATGGCTGCGTACACCTTTAGCGATACCTCACGTTGTTTAGGTAAGCCTCATGTGGGCTGAGTTACCAGGGAGTGATTCTCAGTGTCCGTGCCCTTATAAGAATCTGTCTCTCGCCACTCTCCCAGCTGTGTCCCATTGCTGTTTTCACTCAGTGTTTGTCAGCTTGGAGGTGGGAAGCAGGGGAGGAAGTGCGTTCTCTGATATACTGGTTAAGCTTCAGCTTTCGCGTCTGTAAGAGCTTGTGGAGTGTGGCCTGCACAATCGTTCCTGTCCCTCTTCTGTTGCAGTGCTGGGCCTTGCAAGCATTCTTGCCCCACTTCCCAGGTACAGTTTTTTGTTTTGTTTTGTTTTGTTTAATTTCCTTCTTCTAATTGCAAGGGGTTTCCAGTTCCTTAAGGTGATGGTTCTTCGTGTTTCCCCTGCAGATTACGGTTTTGATCTGCGGGGAGATGGGTCTGTCTGAAGTTCTGACAGTGGCCGTGGTTCCTCTTCCCCAGCTGTCACTGCTACGGAAGTTTTCTCAGGATCCTCCTCAGTCTTCACTTTGAACACCTGCTGGGATTCAGGGAAGGAAAGCTGTACTCCCAGGTACTGCCCCTTCTGATGCTAACCTCAGCTTGGTCTTTAGCAATCCGTTAGAACATTTTTGCTGCATCTTCTTATTAGATTATATGGTGGTATTTGCCCCCGCTGAGCAAATACCTTCTTTGCTGTAAAGTTAGTTACTTGGTATTTTAAAATATTTTGTGAGATCCTGTCTCTGTGTATATTCAAAGAGCAGTGCTAGCTGAGATTACATATGTAGGAAAGACAAACACAAACTCTGAATGTTTATTCTTTTATAAAATTTTTGTTCGTTTGTTTTGTTTTGTTTTGTTTTTGAGACAGGATCTCACTCTGTCACTCAGGAGGAAGTTCAGGGACGGGATCATAGTTCACTGTAAGCTTCAACTTCTGGGCCCAAGGGACCCCCTTGCCCCAGCCTCCTAAATAGTTGGGGCTACAGACATAAGCCTCTACACCCAGCTAATTTTTAAAAATTTTTTGTAGAGACAGGCTCTTGCTGTGTTGCTCACATTGGTCTTGAACTCCTGGCCTCAAGCAATCCTCCCACCTTGGCCTCCCAAAGTGTTAGGATTACAGGTGTGAGCCATCTTGCCTGACCTCAATGTTTATTCTTTTGAGAACAAACTGTTGGCCTTTCTAGAATGAAAGGGCCCAAATAAAGTCAATAAGCCTTCAACTGGTTAGGCAGTCTCCTCCAGGAATGGTGCCAAAATTAAGGGTTCAATGTCTTTATTGTTGTCTGTTTGAACACTTTGAATTGATCTTACATAGATTAACCAGTAGCAGCAAATGCTGTTGGGTGCATAGAGAGCCTCCCTGGAGTGGCCAGTGAGATAGGCCAGCTGACACTGCTGGCTGGCCATTTTAAATTCCTGCCTTTTCTATGGGGACGCTCCCTTGTGGGCATTAACATATAATACAACAATATGCACGCTGTGTGCTACTTACTTCCATTTGTCTATCCATGTGCTTCTATCTCATATCTCCTTGTACTTTTTCTTTCCAATCTTTTTCTTTTTCTTTTCCTGTCAATCATCCAATGCATTTTTCACTGTCAGTGAGTATTTTAACTTCAAGCATCTTTTCTTTTTACATGATGTAGATGACCAGAAATATAATCTGAAAGTCTACTAACTGGCAAATTTTTCCTATTTATTCTCACCACTGTCTCAGGGCACCCTGAGTTAGGCAGTAATTCAGCTACCATCCTATTATACCTTTCTATCAAGTCAGCCCAAACAACCCGAGGCATGATTTGAGGGAGAGGTACAGGTACAAGGATGGATGTCATGGGAATTAGGGCTCCTGTTCATGCAGCTTATGTGATTTTGGGTATCAACTTGACTGGGTTTAAGGGATACCAGGTAGCTGCTAAAGTATTTCTTATTTTCAATGCTTCAGTAGGCACTGAGCCCATTCCTCTTCTGCTGAAAGGGAACCTAGGTGGGTTCGCTTTGGCTTAGAATGATTGTCTTGCCCCAGGTGTGTCTATATTTCCAGAGGAGATTGGTGTATGCCAGTGAATTGAGTGGGGAAGATCCACCCTCAATGCAGATGGGCACCATCCAGTTGCCTGGGGTCTCAGAAGAAAAAGACGGAGGAAGGACAAGTTCTTGTTCTCTCTCTCTGAGAGCCTGCCTGCTGTTCTTCCCCTGCATTTGGATGTCAGAGCTCCAGGTTATTTGGGCTTTGCACTCCAAGGCTCATACTATCAACCTGAGCTCTTGGTCCTTTAGCTTTGGACTAAGTTTGTAGCATCAAGTTCCCTGGTTTTGAAGCCTTCAAATTTGGACCGAGCCATGCTACTAGCTTTCCTGGTTCTACAGCTTGTGGATGGCTTACTGTGGGACTTCTCAGCCTCCATAATAAATTACTTTACATATTTCTCTCTAGACATATCCTATTGGTTCTGTCTCTTTGGAGAACACTGACTAGAACAGGTTGCTTGGGGTTCTTCGTACTGCTCCAGCTTGATCCCAGTGTATCACTTTCAAGTTTGGATGAATTATTGCTGGTCCTGCCCACCTTATGAATTGGTGGATCTGACAAGATCCAGCTCATGATGGGCTATTATGGCCACATACTCAGTGTCCCACAGTCAGGTGCTCCATCTCTACGAAGGCCTACTAACATGCCAGTGGTTGCTTCTCAAAAGCATATAATTCTCATTGCAGATGGAATGGCCATTCTCCACAACCCCACAGGTTTTCACTGGGATTCTTCCAAGGGGGTTTTCCACAAAATCTATACAGCCTCATTTCCCATCATGGATGCCTCCAACACCACAGGGCCTGCTGGATCATATGGCCCAAGCTTGGACATGCTGCATAGCACTTTCCTTCTCTGAGCCCCAAAGACAGCAGCCTTTTGCGTTACCTGGCCTGTGAGCCAGAGCACTGCCTTCAGGTGAGGGACATGCTGCCTCTGGAGCTCAAAGGGGCCCATCAGGTGTTTTCTTCCCTGTGGTAGGAGTTGCAAGATTAATTTATCCATTAATTTATTTAAAAGATGTCCTGGTATGCTCCTGAGCTTTAAACCCCTACAACTTTGCAAACTTGTCAGCCATAGAGTTATCATCTTCTCTCTGGAGCTTATATATCTTATAAAGGTTCAAGAATGCTGGTAACTTTTTTACTTCTGACCTGATCAATATAATATCATCACTGTAATAGATCAATGCGATGTTCTGCAGGATGTCCAGACAGTCCAGGTCTCTTTGTGATGTGTGCTGACAGAGGGCTGGAGAGTTAATATAGCCCTAGGGTAAAACCCTAAGTGTATATTGTTCACTTTATGTGAATACAAAGTGTTTCTGATATTTCTAATTGAAATAGAAAAGAACACATTTGCCAAATCAGTGGCTACATACCATGTATCTAAGGCTATATTAATCTGATTTAACAAATATACCACATCTGACAAGATAGTTATGACAGGGGCTACTACTTGGTAAGAATGCATTAGCCTACAGTCACCTCCTATGATTCATCCAGTTTCTGCAGGGACCAGACTAGTAAATTAAATGCAGATCTAATGGAGGCCACTATATCAGCTTCCTATTTTCTTTAAAGGTGGCATTAATCTCTGCCACAGTCCACAGGATGTGCTATTATTTTTGGTTTACAATCCTAGTGAGGTGAGGTAGTTTGGAAGCTTCCATATGGCATTCTTTACTATAACAGCTTTTGTCCCACAGAGCAGGGATGCGGTATAGTTATCGTACCAGCTGCCAAACATCAATTCCAATTATGCAATAGGGGACACAGGAAATGATCACCAGGTGTGTCTTTGGATCCAGTAAACCTGCTATAATCCAGATCCAAGCCATTTATTTCCTGGCCTCCAAATGCCCCAATCTAACAATAGGGCAATATTGCTTTGGGTCTTTGATTATCAATGTCTACTCAGATTCTGTGTCTAGTAATTTTCCAGATGTCTAGGTATTTCTCTTTCTTCCTTTCCTCCTGCACAGTTGTATGAGTATGTGGACAGAGGTCCCTTTGGGAAAAGACCAAGGGTCTCATTACTGTGTATACTTGCTGTAGTATAAGCAGTGTCCTTCCTCTTGAGGACTCAACCACCTTTTAAATCAATGAGTTATGGGTCTGCAAATTGGCTCAGGTCTGGAAACTTGGCAACGGATTGGGACTTTTTACTGGGGAACTGTTCCCAGCCTTTAAGTTTTCCATCCTTGGCTTCTTCCACTGGTATAAACTAAAGAGCTCCTTTATTGACCACTCACCTATTTTACCATAGAGCGGCTGTGTTCTATTAACCCTCTTTGTAATTCTCTGTGTCAGGCCCCCTTGGATACCACTTCAACTTTGTTGATTATCATTAAAATTGTAATCACTTCACTTTTGGAGGTTAAGCTCTACTCACTGGCCTTTGTTTTCTCATGGTCCTATCATTTCCAATGGTATCAGTGAGCCAGGCTCTTAAACACTTACCTGTACTATTGGTCTGGCCTATAGAAGAAGCCACCACTGAACTTCCCGGTGATGCTGATGTCACATTCTTTATGGCCTCCCCTTGTGACTTAGCCCGTTTTGTGCTGTTATAATAGAATACCTGAGACTGGATAACTTATAAAGAACAGAAATTATTTCTCCTAGTTCTGGAGTCTGGGAAGTCCAATACCTGGCAGGTGTGGTATCTGGTGAGGGCCCAACCTGTGATCCTCAGATGATGCCTTGAACACTGCATCCTCCAGAGGGGAGAGTCCCTGTTTCTGACATGACACTAGAGTAGAAGAGGGAAGAGAGGGCCGAACTTGCCCTGTTATAACAGTATCAGCCCCCACCAATGGGAGTGGGGTCCACATGGCCTAATCACCTTTGAAGGGCCCCACCTCTTAGTACTGTTATAATGGCAATTAAATTTCAACATGAGTTTTGGAGGAGACAAACATTCAAAATATAGCACCATGGCGCATCCTCATTGGGCCCCTGAATCTGATTTTGGTATCATCAGCTCACTGAGAGCGACACTTTCTGTGAGATCATCTCATCTTCCTTCTGCCATGGTTTGAAAGACATCCCTAGGAGGAAAACAAAGTCAAGCATAGCACTTAATTCATGTATCATCCTTTTCTCAAAGATCAGTCTCGCTTTGCCTGTGACATCATAAAATTCTTGCCTCATATATTTTGAGAAGCTTTATTTTCTTATGATACAAGATAAGTCTAGTATCCTCTACTAAGTCTGTGATGTTCTGCAGCAAAAACCCATATATATATAATTTTTTTTTAAATATACTGAAGATTTGTTCTTATTTGATTGACATATAATAATTGAACATATTTATGAGATACATAGTGATATCTCTACATATAATGTATAGTAATGAGATCAGGATAATTATCTGATCAATTTAAACATTTATGATTTCTTTGTGTTGGGAACATTCTATATCTTCTAACTATTTAAAACAATATAATATTAACTATAGTCATCCTATAATAGTATAGTACACTAGAACTCATTCCTCTTACCTGGCTGTAATTTTGTATCCTTCAACAAATCTCAACCTATCCCTTTCCTATTTTACTTATTTTTTAGTCAATATTATTAAGTTTTATTCATGATGATAATTATAAATATGTCTCATTATTTTTAACTATTATATATTCAGTACGTAAATATAGCATAGTTTTATCTGTCTCTCTAATAATAAGTTAAGCTTTTTCCATTTTTTTAATTTTCCCATATGCTGCTGTATAAAACATTTTTGGCATGCTCTTTGTGTACTTACGCAAGATCTTCTAAGTCTTGGGCAGGTTCTTAGAAGTGGAACTGATGGGCAGAGTGTTCTGAACATCTTAAATTTCTTAGGTGCCATCAAATTACTACCCAAGGTGGCTGTGCCTATTGATTTTTAACTTACGATTAATAAGTGTTATTCCCCTGATGCTAACTAACATTTGCTTCTATCAAAGTGATAACATTTTTGCTAAACTGAAGGGTGGTACATGATATCTTCTTTTAATTTTCATTTTCTAATTAGTCATTGCTACTTTATAGAAATTTTGTGCGTATTGTGTTTTGATCTTTAATCCAGAAAAAAATCAGAAATGTTATTAATATAAAGATAATTTTCTAATCTTTTATTAATTTTCTACATATATAAGTGGAATTGGATTATATTTTCCCATTATCTTGTGGTCTTTGGTTTGGGAATTGTAATTATACATGTCACATATAGTGAGTTGAGGGGAATTTCCTTCTTTTCTCATTATCTTAAACATTTTGAATAAAATAGGCATTAGCTGTCCCTTTTAGAAGAGTAGGATTAAACTTCAAGCACTATAGTTTTAGTGGGGATTACTGGCGGTAGATTTTAAACAACAGTGTCAAAGCTTTATTACTTAAAAATATATTCAAGGCTTCTAATTTTTTAGTTAATATTAGTAAGCAAATTTTCTTGGAAATGGTTCCATTTATTTACATTTTCAAATTAGTATTATAAAAGCATTATAATTTTTAAAGCATCTACTTTATCTGTAGCTATGCCTCATTTCATATTTCATTTATTTGTGACTTCTCATTTTTATTGATCAGTTTTGTTCAAAGTTTGTCAACTTTGTTAATCTTTACAAAAAACTGTCTTTTCATGGGATTAACTTAATAACACAACATTAAATAATCATTTTTAATTCTTAAGTATGAATTTTAAACTATTTTTAATTGACAATTGTATATATTTATGGGGAACAATGCAGTATCTTGATATGTGTTTATACTGTAGATTGATTAAATCAAGCTAATTAAATCCATCACCTCATACTTATTTTATCATTGTAAAAAAATAAAATCTATTAGCAATTTTGAAATACACAGGGCATTATTTGTCATAGTCACTATTCTGTGTAATGGATCACTAACGCTCCTTCCTGCTGACTGAAGCTTTGTATTCTCTGATCAACTTTCACCTTTCCTTCTTCACTCCCCTCATCCAGGCTTTGATAACCACCATTCTAATTTTATGAGTTCAACTTTTCCACATATAAGTGAAATCATGCAATATTTGTCTTTCTGTGCCTGGTTTATATCACTTAGCAGAATGTCCTCTGGTTTTATCAGTGTCACAAATGGCAGGATTTCTGCTGTTTGCACAGTGTCCTGTTGTCTGCGTATTCCACATTTCTTTGTCCATTTCTGTGAGCACTGAGGTTGCCACCACGTGTGAGCTATTGCAAATAATGCTGCAACAAACATGAGCGCAGATATCTCTTCAGCATATGGGTTTTGATTCCTTTAGGTATAACCCCAGAAGTGGGATTGCTGGATCATATGGTAATTCTATTTTTAGTTTTCTCAGGAATATCTATAATATTTTCCATAATGGCTGTATAAATATACATTCCCACCAATAGTGCACAAGAGTTCCCTTTCTCCATGTCTTTGCCAACACTTGTTTTTTAGATAGTAGCCATTCTAGCAGGTATGAAATCGTATCTCACTACAGTTTTAATAGGCATTTCCCTGATGACTAGTGATGAGCATTTTTTTTCATATGTCAATCGTTTCTATTCCTTTTTTGGAGAAATGTCTATTTAGGTCCTTTGTCCATTTTTTGATTGCTTTTTCTTGCTATTGAGTTGTTTGAGTTCATTATGTATTTTTGATGTTAGTCCCTTATCAGATGTGTAGTTTGTAAATATTTCTCCCCAATCCATGAATTGTCTCTTCACTCTATGAAATGTTTCCTTTGCTGTGTAGAAATTTTTTGGTTTGGTACAATCCCATTTATTTTTGCTTTTGTTGCCTGTGCTTTTGAGATTCTTTTCAAGAAATCTTTGCTCAGACAAATGTCATGAAGCTTTTCCCCTATGTTTTCTTCTAGCAGTTTTATAGTTTCAGGTCTCATGTGTAAATCTTCTATCCATTTAATTAATTCTTGTACATGGTGTGAGATAAAGGTCCCAATTTCATTCTTCTGCCTGTGGATATCCAGTTTTCCCAACATTATTTGTTAAAGAGACTGATCTTTCTCCATTGTGTGTTCTTGTCACCTTTGTTGAAAATCAGTTGACCATAATTGTGTGAATTTATTTCTGGACTCTCTATCCTGTTTAATTGGTCAATTTGTTGTTATGCCAGTACCGTGCTGTTTTGATTAGTATATCTTTATAATAGATTTTGAAGTCACACAGTATGATGCCTCCAACTTTGTTCTTTTTGATCAGTATTGCTTTGGCTATCTAGGGGTCTATTGTGGTTCCATAAAAATTTTAGGATTTTTTTTCTATTTCTGTTAAGAACGACATTGGAATTTTGCTAGAGGTTATGTATCAAACTTGTAGATTGCTTTAGAGTATACCACATGTACTCTCTAGTAAGTTGGAACTAACCTGTTGACACACAAGTGCACAGAGGGAAGCAAAAGTCATTGGAAATCAAGCAGGGGGGTAGAGGGAATGAGGGGAGAAGCACAAACCCACCTAATGGGTAAATGAGCATTATTTGGGTGATGGGAACATTTATAGCCCTGACTCAGGCCATGTATCATAAACATTTGTATCCCTTAATATTTTGAAATTAAAAAAAAAGAATAGACTTGACCAAGAACATTTTAACAACATTCTTCCAATCCATGAACACAGGATACCATTCCATGTATTTGTGTCCTTTACAATTTCTTTCATCAATGCTTTATAATTTTCAGGCTGTACATCTTTTACCTTCTTTAATATACTTTTCAATATTTTATATTTTCAAATGCTATTGTGAATGGAACTGATTTCTTAATTTATTTCTCAAATAGTTTATTGTTAGTGTAAATAAATACTATTGGCTTTTCTTCATTGCTTTCATATTCTGCAACTTCAGTGAATTTGTTTATCAGATCTAAATGAAAAACTAAACAATCAGATATTTTTGGAGTCTTTAGGATTTTCTATGTAAGATCATTTCATCAGCAAACAAACAATTTAACTTTTTCCTGTCCCATTTGGATGGCTTTTATTTCTTGTCAAATTACTCTGACCAGGATTTGCAGTACTGTGTTGAATAGAAGTGGTAGGAGTGGGCATCTTGTCTTGTTCTTGATCTTAGAAGAAAAGCCTTCAACTTTTCACTGTTGAGTATGATGTTAACTGTGGGCTTTTTACATATGGCATTTATTGTCTTGAGGTACATACCTAAATTATTGAGGTTTTATCATGAAAGAATGTTGAATTTTATCAAATGCTTTCTGCATCTATTGAGATGGTCATATGGTTTATGTTCATTATGTTAATATTGTATATCACATTTATTGATTTGAATTATTGAACCAGTCTTGTTTTCTTGGGATAAATCACACTTGATCATTTCAATGTACTATTGAATTTGATTTGCTAGTATTTTGTTGGGAACTTTTGTATTTATGTTCATCATGGGTATCAGCCTATAACTTTCTTTTCTTGTAGTGTCCTTCTCTGGCATTAGTATCAGGGTAGTGCTGGCCTTGTAAAATAAGTTTGGAAATATTCTTCCTTCAAATTTTTTGAAGATGGAGAAAATCAATATTAGTTCTTCTTTAAATGTTTGGTAGAATAAACCATGAAGAGATCTGGTCTTGGGCTTTTCTTTGGGAGATTTTTTAAATTATTGATTCCATCTTCTTACTCATTGTTTGTTAAAATTTTTTCTCTCTTCTTCTACCTAGGTAGGTTTTATGTGTCTAGTAATTTATCTTTTATGTTGTCCAATTTGTTGGCATAAAATTGTTCATAGTTGTCTCTTTGGATCCTTTGTATTTCTGTGGTATCAGTTGTAATATCTCCTTACTTGTTTTTGATTTTGAGTCCTTTTTTTTTCTTAATTTAGCTAAAGGTTTATTGATTTTTGTTTCTTTGTTTATCCTTTCAAAAAACCAACTCTTAGTTTCATTGATCTTTCTATTGCCTTTCTAGTTTCTGTTTCCTTTATATCTACACTGATCTTTGTTTCCTTCCTTATCCTGATTTTGGGCTTAGTTTGTTCTTTTTTTCTTAGTTCTTTGAGGTGTAATATTAAATTGTTTGATATCTTTCTTCTTTTTGATTTAGGTATTTATCACTATAGACTTCCCTCTTAGAACTGGTTTTACAGCATCCCATAAGTTTTCATATGTTGTGTTTTAATTTTCATTTGTATCAAAATACTTTATTTCCCTTTTAATTTCTTCTTTGGTTGTCCAAGAGCATGTTGTATAATTTTTATGTATTTATAAATTTTACAAAATTTCTGCTCTCATCGATTTCTAATTTCATTTCTCTATGGTCAGAAAAGATACTTGATATGATTTCAGTCTTCTTAAATTCAAGACTTGTTTCGAATGTGAGCTATCCTTGAGAATGCTTATGTATGCTTAAGGAGAATATGTATTCTATTGCTATTGGATGTATTGTTCTAAATATGTCTGTTAGGGTCTTTTTGTGTAAAGTGTTGCTCAAGTTGACTGCGTCCATATTGAATTTCTGTATAAATGATCTATTCATGATTAAAAGTGGAATATTGAAGTCCCCTACTACCATTGCAGTGTTGTCTCACCCTTCAGATCTATTTATATATTTTACATATTTTATACATATTTATATATTTGCTTTATATATGTAGGTGTATATGTTGGGAGCATATATATTTAAAATGGTTATATCCTCTTGACAGATTGATACCTTTATGGTAATATGATGACCTTCTTTGCCTCTTTTTATAGTTTTAACCTGAAGTCTATTTTGTTTGACATAAGTATAGCTATCTCTGCTGTCTTTTGATAACCATTTGCCTGGAATATTTTCTTTCTCTTTACTCTCAGTCTGTGTGTGTCCTTAAGGCTAAATCGAATCTAGTACAGGTAGCATATTGTTGGATCTTTTCTTTTCTTTTTTAATGTATATTCAGTCACTCTGCTTCTTTTGATTGTAGAATTTAATCCATTAACATTTAAAGTAATTATTGATGGGTGAGGACTTACTACTGGCATTCTGCTAATTTTTTACTGTCTTGTGGTTCTCTTGTTCCTCTCTTCCAATTTTGTTATCTTTGTGATTTGTTTTATTTTTGTACTGGCATGCTTTTATTCTTTTATTTTTATCTTTTGTGTATCTACTGGAGGCATTATTTTATTTGTGCTTACCATAAGGCTTACATAAAACATCTTATAGTTATAAATTCTTAATTTAAGCTGATAGTACTTTACCTTCAATTGCAGACAGTCCACACTTTACTTTTCCTCTCATGTTCTATTTTATGCTATTGTTGTCATAGTCTGTGTCCGTTTATATCGTGTATCTGTTAACCAATTGTTTATAGCTAGAGTTGTTTTTAATACATTTGTCTTTTAACTTTTATACTAGAATTGAATAATTTATATACCACCTTTAAATATTAGAGTATTCTGAATTTGACTATATATTTATCTTTACTAGTGAGTTTTATACATTCATATATTTTTATGTAATTAGCTATCATCTTTTCATTTCAACTAGAACTCCCTTTAGCATTTTTTACAAGATCGGTCTGACGGTATTAAAATCCTTCAGCTTTTGTCCGCCTTGGGATGTTTTTATCCTTCCTTTATTTCTGAAGTACAGCTTTGCCAGGTATAGTATTTTTGATTGGCATTTTGAATATGTCATTCCATTTCCTCCGGGCTTGCAAGGTTTCTGTTGAAGTTCATGAATAGCCTTATGGGAGATTCATAATACGTGACAAGTTTCTTTTCCCTTTCTGCTTCCAAGAGTCTCTTTGTCTTTGATATTTGACAATTTGATTATAATGTGTCTCAGTATTCTCTGAGTTGACCTTGCTTGGGATCTTTTATGCTTTCTGAATCTGTATGTTCATATCCCTCCCAAGATTTGGGAAGTTTTCTGACAGTATTTCTTTAAATAAGCTTTCTGTCCCTTTGTGTCTCTATTTGCCTTCTGGAACACTTGTAATTTGTATATTCATATTTTGATGATGTCCTGTAAGTTACTTATGCTTTCTTCACACTTTTCCAATATTTTTGTGTCTCTGATTGACTAATTCCAAATGACCTAAATTTGCTGATTCTTTCGTCTGCATGATGAAGTCTGCTGTTCAAACTTTCTGTTGAGGTTTTTCAGTTCTGTCATTGTATTCTTCAGCTTCAGGATTTTTGTTTGTTATTATTTATGGTTTCTATTTCTTATTTAAACTTCTCATTTTGTTCATTTGTGTTCCTAATTTCATTTAGTTGTCTGTCTGTATTTTCTTGCATCTCATTGAGCTCCTTTAAGATAATTAGTTTGAATAATTTTTCAGGCAATTTATGTATCTCCATTTCTTGGGATTGGTTGTTGGAGCTTTATTAATTTCCCTTGGTGGTGTCATGTTTACATGATTATTTTCCTCCATATAGCCTTGAGTTGGTTTCTGTGAATTTGAAGGTAGAAACTCTCTTGGTAGTTACGGACTGGTTTTGGCAAGTTAAAAATCTTCTCCTCTTAGGTGTCCAAGCTAATGGAATTGCCTCTGGGATTTCAGTTGCATCGGATTGGATCTAGTTTATGTGACCGATGCTAGATCCACGGTGGGGACCATAGTTGGTGGGCCTATTCCTAAGGGCTGTCTCTAGTACTTTGGTCTGTGGAGCTGGCACTAGGGTTTGGGTCTGTTTCAGGGTTTTCAGACAGCAGGTCTGTTTTTGGGTACACTCATTTCTATGGCTTCCTCCAGGTCTCCGGGAGGCTCCCATTGGATCACTGGATGGGTACCAGAGCTGGTCATACTGTCCCAGTCCATGGCTGAAATGGTCTGGAACTAGAAGCAAGGTTGTTTCAGCATCCATAGCCAAGAAAAAGATCTTCAGGCCTGTCTCCATGGTCACGGATAGGTGTGATTCCCACTGGGTTGCCAGGTGAGCAGGCCTTCTCTCAGAGTACAGTTGAGAAGAGCTGAAGCCAATTTATAGGGATGTTTCAGAATCCACAATGGAACCAAGATTAGGATATCATCCTGCAAAGGCACTGCTGGATGTGCCTCACTACAGGTTCCCGAGTAGGCAGAACTGCTCTTAGACCATAGATAGGGGTCAGTACCAAGTTTCAGAACTATTTGGGATCTTCTGTGGGACAGAAGTTGGCAATAATATCATGGAAAAACAGATGGGCTAATCTCCCAGTGGGACCCCAGCTGGGCAGAACTGCCCTCATATTATAACTGAGAGAAACTGAAATTAAGCATCAGGGCTAATGCATAACCTTTTATGGAACCCATGTCAGCAAGCCTGACCTGGTAGTACCAATGGACAAGGTTCTCAGCAGTTCCCTATGTGGACAAGGTTGCTCTTAGACATCAGCTGAGAGGGACTGGTGCTGAGAGTCAGGGCCTCTTGAAGAACTGCTGTGGGACAGAGACTGGTAAACATGTCCCAGTGGCACAGATAGATGTGTCTCCCAGCAGTTCCCAGTGCTACTGGAATTGTTCCCAGACTATAACCAAGAGGGCTCAAATTGAACTTCAAGGACCCTTCAGGATCCACTGTGAGAAGGAGGCTGGCAAGCCCACTATGGTGACACAGACAGGCAAGTCTCCTAGAAGTTCTCTGGGTGGGTGGACATTACTCTCAGACTGCAGCAGAGAGGCGTTGGGGCTGAGATGGGGCCCTTCAGGATCTGTTGTGAGACGATGGCTAGGAATCCTGTCTGGTGACTCAAATTGGAAAGTCTCCCAGGAGATCTCTGTACCTTCAGGATAGCTCCCAAACTACAGCAAGAAGGGCTGGAGCCAAGACAGAGCCACCCTGAGGTTGTGTGGTGAGACAGGCAAGCACACCTGTCCTAGTGGCTCAGAAAGACAGATATCCCTCTGGGTCCTTGAATAAGCAGTCCTAAGCTGGGACCACAGCCAAAAAGGCCTGAAGTCATGTTACAAGAAAACTTTCATGTTTATTGGTGAGACTAAGGCATTAGCATGCATGATTCCTCCTGGACTCCTGGGTGGATGGTTTTGGTAGCAGGCTCAAGGTCAAACAAGGATATAGCTAAGTTCTTTGGGGAACAGAGTAGTTTCCAAGTCTGAACCCAGGAATAGGATTGGTGGGTCTGGATGTGGTTCTGCACTCTCAAAACAACCACCCCAGGTCTTGGGCTCTACCAAGATTTCACAATCTCCTTCCTGAATCCCAAGGATTCCACAAAGAGACTTTTGTTCACACATGGGTGCAGAATTCTATTTGTTGTGGGAGAGATATGAGTGAGTGACCTCCTATTCCATCACCTTGCTTGAGAAACCTAAATTCTACTTTTTGATGATACAGTTATGTTCACTTTTTGGCTTAGTATATAATTTTTTCATTTTCTTAATTTCAAACTCTTTATTTTAGGAATATCTTTTGGAAGTAGAATATAGCTGGATTTAAAAATTATTTCCAAGCTGTTTCTATCTTTTAACTAATGACTTTTTGATATATTTTGACTTACTTAAACACTTATTTTAAAATTTCACTTATCAAACTTTTTTCCCTTTTTTCATCCTTTCATGCCTTATGTAGACTAAATATCTTAATTAGTAACCCACCCCTTATTGGTTCTGTGTTTTTATCTTATAATTTTAACATGTATACTTGACCTAATAATGTTTAAATGAATCAATATATCTTCCCATTTAATACAGAGACTAAGATTTCAATAATTCTAATCTTTCACTGTAGTGGATATCTGTTATGTTTTTAGCTCACTAACATTCTTGAACATATAATTCAGAAATGTCCTTTCTTTTGAGTCTATGCCCCTCCCCCCACCCAAAGTAGATGTAAAAACCTCATTTTCTTGTGGATGGAGCTCAGCATGTAACTATCAACTTTCAACTTCCATCAATCAACAAAGAATGACAATTGAAATTAGTGAACAAAGTAGCAAGTGCTACACAGATTCCCCATTCTGCAATGTTCTTTACAGATTGGTTCTGACTGCTCTGTTCAATAAGCCATCTTAATGATACAAACTCCAATGTCAGTACCCAAGTGTAGCAAAAATGGGTTTTTGCCTTTTTCCATTGTTGACTTGAGTGTTGTGAAACTTGAATAAAACATATATAGTTGTGCTTAGAGAAGTAGCTCAATGAAGATCAATTATTGTTTAATGATTAGGAGAACATATCAATATGGTTTGTAATATGTTCAGTTTTAAATTAAACTTAAAAGATATTATATTAATAAAATACAAAAATCTTAGTAAAGATAAATAACAAACTTTTCCATCAAAGATAAAATTTAGTTACAAGTTAGAAATGGGGAAAATATAACACATTTTACATTTTAATTGAGGTTGTAAAAGATAAGATCAATTATTACAATAGTACTTTGATATTGAAGGAAGTGGGAAGATAATTCTACCCCTTCATTTTAAACATGAGGTAAATGGTATCTAGTTCAGTTCACTTTACTCAAATTAACAGAGTAGTAAAGGGATGTATTTGCATTAGAACCTCTTATTCTTGACTTATTTTCCAGTTCTTTATTTTGTCTTCATAATACCAATGAAGGAGTAAGGCACAGCAGAATACTTCTAAAATTAGTACTGAACTGGATATGTAAATAGGAAGGAAAATTAGGAATAGCCTAGCTATGTAGCATAGAAAAATGAACTTAGAAAATATTTGAACTTAATATAAAAGCATTGTTTTTTCACAGTATTATACACAGAGTTGATGGAAAACATACTGTGCCACAAATTATTTAATAGTAGAAAAAGCAGTCAAAATAGAGTTGTATTTGACAGCTTTACAGTAGGCACTTTTGCTTTTCAGTGAGATTTTGATCTAGTCCTAACTATGCATACATTAGTCTCATTTTCCATAATTCTTCCCTTAGCCTTAAGAAGTAAAGTTTAGCCACTTAATTTGTGTAAATTCTTGGAGCCTTCCTTTGCCTACAGTTTATGAGAAATACACTCCATAGTCAACTGATCCCAACTGATGCTGTGTTCCATGTTGATATCACTACCAATGAATGGAGACGAAGATCTACTAAAGTCTTTCATAACTTCACATTTTCCTCCTTATTTCACAATAATAATGTCTACCAGAGTTGCATTAGTATATAACTCTATTTTTGCCAAAGAAATTTTTTAGTAATTTTCCTTCCAACACAAGGATATGCATACCTTGACCTTTTAGAATGCTAAAAAAAAATGCACTGGCCATTAAAAAATGATTATAAAATCTCAATGAAGAAAGTGTCAGATCCTTTGAAGGATGGAGCAAATGAAAGGGACTTTGAAAATACGATTATGTTAAGGACTTTGAAGTGGACAGATTATCCTGGGTTAGCAGGTGGGCCCACTAATCACTTGGGTTTATATAAAAGTGGAGAAGCTTTCCTGACTGTAGTCTAAGGCAGGTGTGACAATGACAGACAGTCAGAGAAATGCACCATTGCTGGCTTTGAAAATGGAGGAAGGTGGCCCCTTGAAGCGAGAAAAGCCAACAAAATGATTTCCCCCTTCAAGCCTCCAGAAAGAAACACAGTTCTGATGAAAGCTTGATTTTGGCCCCAAAAGAAATAGGTCTAACCTACAGAACTCTAAAATAACCAATTTATTGTTATTAGCCACTAAATTTGTGGTAATTTATTATGGCATCAATAGAAAACTAATGGTGAATAAACAGCAAAGTATATAGGAACTATACACAGTAATTCAAATATTAATTCCAATTCTACTACAACTGCAGGTTGTGGTAGGAAATGGAAAACTGAGTGAGGAGGTACCCTGATAATCCACACTGTTTATAAACTACCTATGGGGCTTTGGGTCTGACAGTTCTATGGCTGGTAGTTTACTTCTATTTACCGTGGAAATATTGGGCTAGATGGACATTAAATCTCTTTCCGCTTGAACAGTAATTATGCAGATGTTTTATGAACAGAGTCTAATACCATTGATAGAACAAGAACGCTTGCTTTTTCCAAATGTTACTAATAAGAATTACAAAAATATAAAATGAATTTCAATCACATCCATTTCTGCTATTTGGGGATGGTGAAAACAATTGGAATTATCAAGAAAATTTGACTAGAGTAATAATATAGCTGAGAGATAATATTTTTAAGAATGCAAATACTGATGGATTTGCACTAAATAAATAACAGGAAGAGATCCTCATTAGAAGCTATATCAGTCTTAGTAATAGGACAAACATAACTAGTTATTAAAAATAGAATTGTATGGGTTTTTGTCTGGTTCATAGTGAAAAGAATACAAAGAGGTGAACATTAAAATTCTATCCTTTCCAAGGCTCTCCCTCGGGTTTCTAGTAGACTATTACTTTATTTGTTCCGACTATTATACTCCATGTAGCTAATATTAAGCAACAAACATAAAGTAAAGATGGTTTGTTTAGAGTCCTGGGCAAGTCAAGTGTCATGTGGGAAAACTATCTTAATGCAATGACACTCTTCAAGTAAATTACCAGGAAAGTGATCCCAGAGGACAGAAAGGACAGAAAGGCTTACAGATGAAATGAAAATTCTCCAGTCCTTTCTAGAACACCAATGGGAAGAAAGAGGAAAGAGAGAGAAAGTTAATACACATCGTATAACGTACAAGTGAGGCGAGAGGATCATACTGCCTGAATCCTGGGGTAGCCTATGTTCGTCTGTCCAGCCTTTTTCTCTCTGCCTTTTCCCACCGAAGGTGTCGTTACTGGTGAGTTTAGGTTTGAGCAAGTGGACCCGCAGATGGGAGGTGCCGAGGCCAGTGACACAGAGAAGACAAAGGAACAAGTATGACTGGTCAGAGTTGTAGCTTTTTAATTAGCCTGTTGATCAAACTTGGGTCTTACTTGCATTTTTTGGGCAGAGGAGATATGGAGCCAGAATGAGAATCACCAGTGGGTAACCAAATGGAGCGTTCATGAATAATGAGTGATTCATATGCTTCATACATCTTTACTGCAGTCTCAATATTTAGTATATCACAAATATTCTATACCCTGGGGCCTTATGAACATTAGGTATCTTCTGATGTGTCCATTCCTTTTTGTGTTTAACATTAATATGCTAAGCATTCATCTGTATTTAATATATCCTGCGAGTTCTGCCTATGTCTAACAAGCTCTTTGCTTACTAGCTACTTATTTATAGTTAAAATGTGAAATTTTCATCTGTTTTACAAGCCATACACCTATTAATATTTCATAATAGAATTTAATATTCTGAAAAGTTAAATGTACATGACACCAAGCCTCAGAATTTCCTTTTGTGTAAGTTGACATGGCACTACAGCAAGGGTCAATCCATCCATCTGCTCGAAAGTGACTGTGTTAGAGCTGGCCTGTAACTCAAAAGCAGTCAATTTATAGCCTAAAAAAAAGCTACAGAGAATTAGTCACTTTCTTTTTTTAGCAACCGGAGCTATAAAGAGCAGTGGATGGCAGTAAACAGAATCCATGTGTACACACAAGCTGAAAGGACCTGCGCAGGAAAGGGTGAGCTGCTGGTTTGCCAGCAGGAACCGAAGCTGAAGATGAAGGTGCACAGGGTGAAGAAACAGAAAACGTAGCTGACAAATACTAATGGAACGGGATTGATAAGCTGCTGAGTCTGAGGAGATAGTTGATAGGTTTAGTCTGGGTGTTGAAAAACTAGCCAGTCCCCAGATTTTCTGAGGCCTGACTATTCTATGTCTCTGGTAATTTTCATGATACCTAGTTTAGGGGCTTTTTTTTACATTGGCATGAGACATAGCCCAATGATTAAGATTTCTGTTGGTTAATTTTATACATATTCTACATTGAAATGCACTTAATTTTTTTAAGATGTACCCAAATAATGACCTATTTGCACAGTAAAAATTCTCTCAACTTTGTTATCTGTAGAGTACTACTACAATGTACCAGATAATTCCCATATAAGTTTTTAAAAGGCATTAAGAAATAACATTTGTCAATAGACTGTTTATATTTTTTCAAGGTTCAGTTATACATCCAGATAAATCAAGTTATTGCCATAATTTCTTGAATTCTTCAATACACCTAGCATATGGTGGTGATATTAGAAAATTCTATGAACACAGGTAGCAGTGTGGCAAAATGCTGGATGGCTGCTTAGCAGTTTGCTGAATTATCATATCCAAAAAGAGAGAAACTGACTTGTAGAAGAATAAAGAGCCCATACCAATCATGTTTTGATTTCAGAATTTGCCTTTTTAAAATTTAGATTATTACCTTCTGTTGTAACTTTCTTCTACATTTTCTTTTTTTTTTTTTTTATTTCAGCATGTTATGGGAGTACAGATGATTAGGTTACGTATGATGCCCTTGTCCCCTCTGCCCCCCAACTCCAAGCTTCAAGTGTGTCCATTCCCCAAGAGGTGCACATTGTACTCATTATTTGTGCATATGCCTGCCCCCTCCTCCCCCTTCCCCCCTCCCCTTGCCTAACATCCAATAAATGTTATTCTTATATGTGCACTTAAGTGTAGATCAGCTAATACCAATTTGATGGTGAGTACATGTGGTGCTTGTTTTTCCATTCTTGGGATACCTTGCTTAGTAGAATGTGTTCCAGCGCTTTCCAGGAGAATACAAGAGGTGCTATATCACCATTATTTCTTAAAGCTGAATAGTACTCCAGAGATCAAACTCTCACTATTTGCTAATGATATGATATTATATCTAGAAAACCCGAAGAATTCAACCAAGAGGCTCCTGGAGTTGATAAATGAATTCAGTAAAGTCTCAGGATATAAAATCAATACACACAAATCAGAGGCTTTCATATACGCCAACAGCAATCATACCAAGAACCAAATCAAACACTCAATTCCCTTCACAACAGCAACAAAGAAAATAAAGTACCTAGGAATATATTTAACTAAGGAGGTAAAGACCTCTACAGGGAGAACTATGAATCTCTGAAGAAGAAAATAGCAGAAGACGTAAACAGGTGGAAAACCATACCATGCTTGTGGGTCGGCAGAATCAACATTGTTAAAATGTCTATACTACCCAAAGTGATCTACAGATTCAATAGAATCCCTATTAAAATACCAACATCATTCTTCACAGATGTAGAAAAATTAATTTTACACTTCGTATGGAACGAGAGAAGACCCCGCATAGCAAAAACTATTCTAGGTAATAAAAACAAAATGAGAGGCATGAATTTACCAGACTTCAAACTCTATTACAAAGCTGTAATAATAAAATCAGCTTGGCACTGGCACAAAAATAGA
>CAUYSK010005234.1:0-18278 GCA_963575035.1 Avahi laniger | reverse complement strand
TTTGAGGTTGGGGTGAGTTGTGATGACGCCACTGCACTCTACTTGGGTCGACAGAGCGAGACTCTGTCTCAAAAAGATAAAAAAATTAAAAAATTTTTCTTATTCATTAATAAGCATTGTATTCTACTTGGAAGTTATTCTGACAGCCCCCAACATATGGACTCAGCTATATGCCTTCATTTTAAGAGTAAGTTTGTAATGATTCGGAATAATCTGAGATCCTTTTGGATGCAGTGCCTGTCTTCAACTCCTACGGTAGTATACAACAGTGTTTAAACAGTAGATTTGAAATAAACAGAGATAACACAGAGACTGTGAAGACATAGAAACTATACTTGAGTTACTTTTGTTATTCTATATAACCATTTGGAATTTTTGTGTTTAAAATTTAAAACTGTGAAGTAGGGTAATACAACGTTTTGGCATGTTTTTATTTGATTTAGGGCACGTTTTAGTTAATATATGAAATAACTTCACTAGGTTTGAATATCATCTTTAAAATAGAAATTTCCTTTTAAATTGTTTATTTTAGAACTAAAGGAATCGAGAAAACAAAATATTGTATCAGTAGTGGGGTTCAGTAGTTGCACTACTAATACCAGGTAAGCTTCTCTTATACTGCCTACGAATAAAAATAAACAGCTAGCCCTAATTTGGGCTCGCAATGTGCTAGACAATGTTCCAAACACCATATATACACACACGCATATTCTATATAAAATATATTCATTTAAAAAAATCCTCAAAACTGTTCTTTAAGGTAACTCCTCCTATTATCCTTATTTTATAGATGGTAACATAGTTGGGGCATGAAAGACAGTGATCTGCTCAAGATCATCCCCTGGCGTGGCACAGCTGGAATTTGAGCCCAGGCAGTGTGGCGCCAATGCCTGAACTCTTAGCCACTAGTAAGGAAAAAAAAAAAGCGAAACCAGTGTCTCCAACAACCTTGCAGCCGATGGCAGCCTTCAGAAAGGACAGGAGGAGGGCTCTTTCCATTCCTGACCAGCCCCTGGAGCTCCTGGGCGGAGGGTGCGCTCCCAGAGGGATGTCTGGGGAGAGCTCTCAGTGTCCCCTCCTCCGCCCTCTCCGCACCCTCGCCGCGCCCCTGCCCTCGTCTGCCAGGCCAAGGTTCCTCCTGGCCCTTCCCAGCTTCCGGCCCTTTGCTCCAGGCCAGGTCGCCGGGGCAGGCGGTGCCAGGAGCTCGCAAGTCCTCTATTTACTGTTTGGTTTCCACGGTGACACGTAGGCGCCGTCAGCACCTCCCGTCACCGGCCCCGCAGCGCTGCCCCCACCCGGAGCTATGACGTCTGCCCGCCGCTTCCGCTCTGCCCATATTTGGCGCAGCCACTGCACCGCGGGTCCGGAGGAGGCGGGGGCGGGACTCCCGCCGCGCCCCGCCCCCGGCCTCTGGCCACGCCCCCGTAGAATGCTGGCGGAGGAAGCGTTCCACGCGCCCCCAGCCCCTTACCCTAGACCCGAGCCGAGGCGGGGTTCGGGGGCGCTGGGGACCCAGAGAGAGGGAGCGGGTGACGGATGGATGAGCTCAGGTCTAACATTCCGTGTCTCTGTGCGGCGAGGCTGCAGTCGAGATTTGGGGCTGTCTCGTCTGTTCCGGGTGGGTGATCTGGGATCACGACTTCCTCATTCTGTGCCCGGAAATCGTGCCATCCCTCGCCTGAGTCTATCTTATGTTTTATAGGCTTGATCTCAAAATTCTCGCCCATGGCACAGCGGAAAGCTTTGAAGACCACAGGGTCAGTGTTGCCCCTGGGGGATAAGTGACCTTGGGAAGGCCACTTCTCTTTTCCTGGCCTGTAACGGGAACTGTGGGGGTGGTCCTCGCGGTTGCAGCACTATCGTCAAGCTTTGAGGGGAGATCTGCCTCGCCTAGGAAGTGCCCCTCCTCACGACATCACCGGAATGTCAGTGAAGTTCTGGGAGGGCCGACCCCTAGCTTCTGACCCCTACAGTAATTGAGTTTGTGTCTCTTTGCATCTTGCTCATATTAGGGGCTTAATTAACTTTAGTTAACTGATCCTTGTATGAATAGTAATAGTCCCAGGCAGGGTACCTTCAGATTTCACCTTCGTAAATCCGGACCCCTGCAATTCCTCTTACCGGCGAGGGAATAGAGCGATGGTTAACAATCGCACGGCAGGGTTGCTTGTGTAAAGCAATTTGCAGATCTAAAGGGCAATAAGCATTCCTGGGAGGAATCCAGCCAGATTCCAGAAGTCTCTGAGGGAGCCGTGGGTGTGTCCCGCCGGGCCACAAGGGCGGGGGAGGGGAGGGCAGTGCCGCAGTGGCCACCGCCGGGGAACCGACTGCAATTGCAATTGCGAGGAGAGGCGTGCGGGTTAATCCTTCAAAATGCCTGTCACCACACTCTCACCCCCACTCCCGCACCCCAGATTCCCCAATTCCTCTGGCTTTTTCGGAATTCCAGAGCTGGAAGGCATAGCAGAGACTATCATGTAGTTTAACCTCTCTGTTTCACAAATGGGGAAACTAAGGCTCAGAGAAGTTGGTTCGCCCATCCAGACTGCACAGCTAGTCAGAAACAGATACAAGACAAGATTCCTGGCTTCAAATAGTGTTCCACCTGGGCGCTCTAGCCTCCTGCGCTCAGCCCTGGCTTCAGAACCCCGTTGCCTGGCTCAGCCGGTGGGGTACACAGTCAGGCCTTCAGGGCTTTGAAAGGATGCCACTGATGTGTCTGCTGCTATACACAGCCCACAGCACGACACCAGGGCCTGGGGAGATGGCCAAGAGGTGTGTACTCCGAATGCCACTAGCATTCCTCCTCGGTGGCTGGAATGGCTACCCTTGTCCGGAGAACAGGAGCTGGCTGTCCTGAAACCAGTCTCAGACAAGCAGTTGGTCACTTTTTCAGGTCACCCAAGGCTTGCATTAAACTTTTCTCAGCCAGGACGACAGCAGAAGGCATGAGTAGACTACATCGGCAGAAGCCCCTTTCTTGCAGTTCGGAAGGTCTTTTCCTGGCACACTTAGGTTGGCTGCTGAGGGGCAGCGCCTCCTCAATGCTTCTCTTTTTCCCCTTTCAGTCTCACCCGACTTCCTCTTACGCGCTATATCTTGCCTAACTTCTAGGCTGGATATGAAGGCAGCTCGGGCCGAGAGGGCTGGTGCCCACCAACTCCCCTCCCGCCGTGCCACCGGGATGCGTGGAGGGAGGGTCTGGTCGCTCCCCTTCCTCCCTGTTCTTGGAGCTGCAGCAGCAGAGCAGCAGCTCTGCCACCTGCCGGACGCGTGAGGCAGCGCGCCCGTCTCCAATTCCAGAAGCGTCGCCATGGCGGTGCCGGCTAGGGGAAGAGTTTTCCGTTGTTCGCTCTGATGGAAATAGCAAAACTTGGCGGAAAAAAAAGCCGAACCAAAACAAAACACACAAACCATTCCAGCTTTTTCTCTCTTTGGTTTATTTCTGAGGATCTGGTCGGTTGGGATGCAGAAAACACATCTGTTGTTTCTCTTACTAAGACTGCTCTTTTCCTTCCTGCTCTCCAAACGCTACCCTTTCTTTCAAATCCTATTTCAAATTCCACCTCCTTCATAACGACTTTTCTGACTCTCCTCTCCCATACATCTTTTGACATATGGCTGTACACAGACCCAGTGTACGCTCACATGGCGTCTTCTTTGCTGTTATTTCCTTGAGGGTGGGGGCTGTATTTTCTGTGTCTTTTGTGTCCACAGACCCCATAGTGCCCAGCACAAGGCTAGGGACAAAAAACTGCTCTTAAAAAGTCCTTGTTTATTAACAAATTAATTGATTAATAATTTCTACAGAAACAACCCTAAACCTTTGCTTCAATAAATCTTCCAGAACTCTTAGTTCTTTGGGGGAATCTAGATGGTGATCTAATCAATCGTGGCCTTGCACAATAAGTAGTTTCACAAAGCAATTTCACAAGAGAACACCAACACCACCCAGAGTGGGATGAGGAAGTTTAGAGTTTTAAGTGGACTCTCAGAATGATGAGGAGGGTGGTGTTGTCGTGGCAAGGTCAAAGGACAGCAAGTTAGGAGGGGAAGAGCCTCTGTCCTGGGATGGGAGAGTAGCACAGGCTCTAGAGTCAGCTTCACATCCAGACTCCACCACTGGCTGTGTGGCCTTGGGCAAGTTCACTCTCCTCTCTGTGCCTCAGTTTCTCCACTGTTCAAATAAGTACTCATCTCATAGTGATACAATGAGGATGAACTGAGTTGGTATTTGCAGAGTGCTAGGACAGCGCCTGGCACACCATGAGTGCTATATAACTGTTTATAAGGGATTTCCCAGCTTAACTATCTTGTGAATGGAATGGAGCAGATTATATGATCTCTTGGTTCCCTTCTGTACCCACTTTCAGGTCAGTGCATAAGCTTTGGGGTCAGGCAGGTCTGGGTTGACTCCTCTCTCTGTGAGTAGTTGTGTGACCTTGTGTAGATTACCCGACTTCTTGGAGACTCAGTTTTCTTATCAGTGAAGTGGGGATAATTGTGCCTACCTCAAAGACTATCAAGAGTGTTTTGTGTTTGTAAAGTGCCTGGCACATAAGAAGCTTAATAAATGAAAGCTATGGTTATTACTATGGCTGAGAGGAGCCACGTATAAAGGAGAGTGTGTTCCAAAATCTTTGAAGTTTCAAGAAAGTTTGAACTATTGAATAGCAATGAGACCAGCTCAACTTCTGGAGCTTGGTGGGGAGGGGATCCCAGTTCTGGGTGGTGAGTAGATATCACAACGTCTGAAGGAGCCAGGAATGGTCAGACTTGCACATTGGCTCTAGGAACATTTTCTGCTCGAGGGCTGTACAAAGGGTGTGGACCCAGTGGGGCTGGATGCCAGGAGCTGAAGTTCCCTCCTGTTCTCCTTCCCAGGAGGGGGGACTTTGGTAGGGAGGCTGTGGGGTGGGTGGGCCTTGGAAACCTCTTGTTGCTGAGCGTGTGTGGGGCGGGGTTGAGAGGTAGGGGGAGTGCGGAAATAGCCCCGAAATATCGGCTCCTGGAGGTGGACTCCCAGGCCTGGGGTGGCCTCCCTCACGGCAGAACCTGCCCACACAGCTCCTCAAAGCTGCCTTTCCCAGCCCTGACTGAGGACATCCCAGACTGATTGCCAGCAATTATCCGAGGGGTGGGGGGAAGGAGGGTTATGATAGTCTTAAAACCGAATTAATCTTGATTCCCTTCAACTACATGTGTGGAAAAATACCAAACGGAATATGCAAATGCTGTGTGTATTCCTCCAAGTTCTTTTTGAAGTAGGAAGGCGGGTTGTAAAATCAAACAATGGTAGGCTGTTGCAATCCCAAACATGTTGGGAATCACTATTATGGGCCTCACACTTGACAGCTCTTGTTCCCTGTGACACACGAGGAATTTCGTGTTCCCAAACAGGTGAGGGGTAGGGATCCACCACTATTACCACTGGCTGTTGTTCGGGGATCCCAAACATGGTCTGAGGCCTCGACAATCCACCTTAGGAATTGTTTGGGGATCATGAAGGTTCTATAAACTTCCTTCCAAACTCCTATTTCCAGTGATGGTGACAGGGTGGGCCCTAATGAGTAGCCCCTGGAGCAGAACTCGGAGGTAGAAATTATCTTGTAAAAAAACATAATGTATGAAGAGTCACAAAGGTGCTAATAGGTTGTCCCTGGGGAGGAGGGAATGCGTGTTTATTTTTTTCTTTTTACTTGTCTGTACTTTCTGATTTTTTTGTTTTGGGCAAGTACATACTGCTTTTATCATAAGAAAAAATATTTTTAAAATGTTCTCAGCAGAGCAGTATGTTTTTTTTAAATAGATAACATAATAAATGGGAAGTTTAAAACATCTTCTTACAGTTGTTTTTTTTTCTCCGTCCCCTCTTCCCAAAAGAAATAGATGCTGTTGGTAAAAACCTTTGAAAATTCAGTCAAAAAAAAAGAGAGAGAGAAAATAAAAGTTGACCGTAATCCCATCACAGAAATAACCAGTGTCAACATTTTTTATTTTACCTTTGCAAAACACACTTCAGTTTTATACTTTAAAGTGTTTTTGCAAAAGTAGGACCATGCCATAATATTATTTTGTAACCTGCTTTTTCTACATGGTAGATTATGGACATCAAATATTTTTCTACATGATTACTTTAATAGTTAGTCATTAGTTATAAACATCCCCCAATTTAACCAATCCTGTACTGTCATAGCAGAAAAATAGGAGGGGGAAAAAAAGATTAAAAAGAAATCCTATATTGCCAGACTTTTGGGTTGTTTCTTAATTTTTTTGTTATTTATAGACATGCTGCAAATATCTTTGTGGCTAAATTTCTGTGCACATCTAAGATTACTTTTTTAGAAGTGGGCCAAAGGGAGTGTTCATTTTTAAGACCTTTGAAATGTAGCCAGGTAGTCAGCACGCTGTCAAACAGTGTGGTGCGCGGGCCCTGTTGTCAAATAGGAAGGAAGTATTGGCTCATCCAGTTCCTAACTGCGTTAAGGAAATTACCCTCTTTACACTTCAATTTCCTCAACGGTGAAACTGGAATGATAGCTATTTAATAAGATTGTTGTGAGGATTGGATAAGAAAACTGTGTGAAGTCGTGCCTAGCCCTGCACGTGGTGACCACTCAATAAATAGTGGTTGTTTCTGATTCATAGATTGTCTTGTTTTCAGGGGAAGAAGTTGGCTCGGAGATTGAGATCCAGTTTCCCAGGAAAGTTGGGAGCAGGTTGAAATGGCGAATGGGCAGACGCTGGAGAGGGGAAGGTGGGAGGGGGTGAGCACCAGAGCACTAGAGCACTGCAGAACGGGCAGATGGTGGGGGGGGAGTGGCGGAGGGAGGGAGGATTAGTAGAGGAGACAGAGGGCTTTGGGGGAGAATGGGAACACCACGGGCAGAGGTGAGACGTCCAGATGGGCCATTTGGAGCGGGGACCCTGGGAAACAGAACCATACACCAGTCACTTTGGGGCCCGAGAGGCCACCTCTATAAGGTCCGAAGTGAGCTTGTGTCCTCTTGTCCCTGGTCCCCACGAGGCTGCCCCCTCCTGCCTTCCTCTCAGCCGCATCTTGCATCACTCCATAGTCTCTGAGTTCCTTGAGTGTGCACGTTGTTCCTTCCTGTGGTGTGACCTTTGTACATTCTGTTCCCGCCACTGGGAACTCTATTCCTGGCTAACTCCCACGCGTCTTTCAGATCTTGAGCCTAAATCTCACTTCCTCTGAGAGGCCTTCCCTGACCATTCCGTATAAACCCTGTCCTTGTCCCTCTTCCTTGACTCTCTCATGGCCCTCTCTCTGAACCTGCATAGAAGGTCAAGGTTTATAGTTATGTGTGCTTGTGGGATTATGCACCTGTGGTGTCCCCACTAGGCTAAACGCTCCATGAGGGCAGGGACAGGGTCTGTTTTTTGCTCACTATTGTATATTATATGATGCACAGCACATAGTAGGTGCTCAATAAGCATTCATTGAAATGGAGGAAGACTATGCCAATTCATTTGTGATGTGCAAAATGCCTTTATACTCCCTCCTGTGGCTTCAATTCCATCTTGATTGATGCTGGTTGCTTGTTTTAAGGAACAGGACATTTGGGGGCTTTGAGGGATGCCTTGACCAGCTCCTCTCCCATGTACCTTTCCCTTGGGGAAGCAGCTGCCCTTTCTAAGACGAAACACGTTCAACTCATGCTTCTCAAACTTTAATGTGTGAATAATTACGCAGGGGATCTTCTTAACATCCAAATTCTGACACGGGAGGTCTGGGGAAGGGTTGGAGATCCTACCTCTCTAAAGCTCTCAGGTGATGCCTATGCTCCTGGTTCCAGGACCACACTGGCTGCAGCATCTGTGTTCTGCTCCCACTGGGATTTCCACACTTAAGGTTGAGTCGCTGCGCCTCCTGTCGGCCACTAAGGGATATGACAACCTTTGATCCAGGAGATGAAGACAGCTTGCATGAGTTTTAAACACACACAATTTTGGGGGAACAAGACCTTCTGCTAAAAACAGACAGGCATATGGAATCTGATAGTATTAGGAAGTTTACTCTTAAGAATACACTCTGTAAAAGATCCCTGCCATCCTGAGGTGAAAGGAATTCCCGGGAAGGAAGGATGTGAGGATGGCGAGGAATCCTATACTCTCTGATAAGGAGTTTTCTTTTTCTTTTGCCACTGATGCTGGTTTTCCCATTTGCTTTTTTTTTTTTTTTAATGGCAGAAGCCTTTCTTCATCAGGGCACATTATGACTTTTGTGGGCCCAAGGCACTCTTGCCTTTGTGAGCCCCTTTCTCTATAAAAATTAATTTAAAATTATGTATATATTTAATTGGCATTAGTTTATTCAGATTTCCACATATTCTTTTTCCCTATTTTTAAAAATTGTGGCAAAACACACACAACATGAAGCTTACCATCTTAACCATTTTTAAGTGTACAGCTCAGTGACATTGAACACATTCACGACGTTGTGTGACTGTCACCGCCATACCACCCTCTGTTTCTAGAACTCTACCTTGTAAAACTGAAACTCTTTACCCATTGAATAATAACTTCCTATTCTCTCCTCTCCCCAGCCCCCTGGCAACCACTATTCTACTTTCTGTCTCTATGATTTTGACTACTCTTGTGCCCAACATTGTATTAGAGGCTTCAAGGACTATATTGCTTTTTAAGCAGGTGACCACATTGCATGTTAAATGAGTTACACATAATGTGCTGAATGTTCACTGTGAGCCAAGTGCTTCAAACATATCATTTAAGCTTCAGAACAGCCCCGTTAGGGAGGAACTGTTACTCACATTGTACCGATAAGAAAACGAGCTGAGAAGGTGACATCACTTTCCTCCCATTACATGTCTAGTAGGTGGCAGAGCTGAAATTTGAACCCCCGGCCTATCTGATCCCTTTCAAGGGCCGAGCCCTGCCTGAGATGGGGTATACAATGGGGTGCCTTCCTGGATATATTAATATGTTTCCAAATGCATGCTATAGTCCACAGGGTCAGGGTCACCTAGGAGCAAGATGTCAGGGAGGGCTTCCTGGTTTTAGGGAAGAGGGAAACTGGAGGCAGGCTTTGGAGAAAGAGTTGACTACAGAGGGAAAGGCATTTGGGAGGCGCAGAGGTGGGAATAAGAATGGCATATTTAGGCTGGGTGAGGTTGCTCACACCTGTAATCCTAGCACTCTGGGAGGCCTGGCGGGAGGATTGTTTGAGGTGAGTTCAGGACCAGCCTGAGCAACACAGTGAGAAACCATCTCTACAAAAAATAGGAGAATTAGCTGGGTGCGGTGGTGCATGCCTGCAGTCCCAGGTACTTGGGAGGCTGAGGCAGGAGGATTGCTTTAGCCCAGGCATTTGAGGTTGCTGTGAGCTATGATCATGCCAGTGCCCTCATGCCCAGGCAACAAAGTGAGACCCTATCTCAAAAAAACCAAAAAAACACACACACAAAAAAGCCAAAAGAATGGCATATTGAGAGCATCATGGGATGATGTCCCAAGCTGGAGGGGACTCAAGGATAGGAAGCAGAGGGCCACAGGCTGGGCGTGGTTACGAAGAGTGAGGAACTTGGGCCCAATCCAATGTTCAATGGAAGGTCTTCGTCTCCTTTAACCCGAAAATCTAGTCCTACATCATCAATAACATAACAAAGTTTCATCCGTCCTCCCTGTCTCAGTTCTCTATCTATCCGATGGGAGTTACCATGCTTGCCCTGCAATCTCAGAGACGTCAGGATGTTCAGCCTCATGGGGTGGGGAGGCCATGTCTGATTCAATCTCAATCCCGGGGGGCCTGAGGGCGCAGTACAGGTTTGAGGAAGCAAAGGACACTGTATCCTATAAACCCCTCCAAAGCTGCAGCAGGAGGCCCAGTGGCTGGAGAAGGGGCCCTCAGCCAGAAGAGGGCGCTCTTCAGCAAAACGAGGTTTGATACAAGGAACCCCAGGGGTCTCTCTGCAGGATTGTGCATTGAGAATGGGCATTCCCGCGCTTGTTTTAGGCTTTAGGATTTAGGGGCCAAATCATTCCATTCTTATATTTAAACCTTCCTTAACTCTGGTTTCCTAACAAGGAAAAGGGACTAAAATGTAATTTATTTCCTCAATCTTATGGTGTTTTAGTGTTTCAGGTACTTACTATAGATGTACTTATTTTTATTTTTGGGGGGCTTAAAGCAGCAACCAATTTCCTATATCTTATGATTTTGTGGGTCAGGGACTCAGGCAGGACTTGACCGGGGAATTCTTCAGCTCACTCCGGCAATGACTGAGGTCCTTCGTGGTGTTCAGCTAAGGGATAGGCTTGTCTGGAGGGTCTGAGATGGCTTCACTCACGGGACACAGATGTAATTTCACATTTTCTGTGGTTAGTTGTCTAATGTCAGTCTCCCTCCCCAGTCCAGAGACTTACCAAAGGGCAGGGACTGGTTTATTTTTTTAATCATTTTATCTCTAGTGTCTAGCACAGTGCCTGGCACACTGAGGGGGCTTAGTAAACATTTGCTAAATGAGTCGATGATGTGATGTTTATAAAAAGCATCCGCATCCTCAGAAAAAAAGGCACAGGTGGGAGTTAATGATATAATAGTCACTCAGTAAGTGCCCAAACTGAGCTAAGTCCTTCCCAGTCTGGCTGGTCGGCATTATTGTCCCGATTTTACAGATGAGGAGCTTCTGTAAGCTCCTTCACCCGGCTTCAAAGGGCACTGCACAACAAGCACCTCTTATATCTCAGAGTGAAAGATCTGGGGTAAACTCGGGAGCCCTGGGGACCAAGCAAGTTATTAAAATGGATTAATCCGGAGATAAGAACCTGATAAAATAACAAAAGGCTAGAAGCCATGTTTTCAAAATAGTCACAAACAACATTCCAGATTCTGGCTTCTACGGTTATCCAGATAATCTAAGCAAAACCACCCTAAATGTTGATGTGAAAACTCACTTGGATATCTGTCACCGCATTCACCGTTCCTCAAAATCCACTGAACTGTTTCTTTTTCTTCCTAACCCGTGCTAGAGTGCAGTGTGATCACAGCTCACTGCAGCCTTGAACTCCTGGGCTGGAGGGATTCTCCTCTCCCAGCCTTCCAAGTAGCTGGGACTACAGGTGTGCACCACGACGCCCAGCTGATTTTTCTATTTTTTGTGGAGATGGGGTCTTGCTCTTGCTCAGGCTGGTCTCAGACTCCTGGCCTCAAGCAATCCTCCTGCCTCCACTTCCTGGAGTTCTAGGATTATAGGCGTGAGGCACCGAGCCTGGCCCATTCATTTATTTTTGCTGTTTCTACGCAGCTGGACTATTCTGTTGACAGGTCGTATTGCCCCTTTAGTTTTTTCAAATAACAGCCTGACCTTTAGTCATGAGCGTGGCATCCTTCGGGCCAACAAGATTTAGTTAATAACAGGAATCTTGACTGAAGTGGGGTGTGGGCATGAAAGCATTGGCGGATTATCTGATGCCTGGTTTTTCTGTGGGCTCTGCCTTGCCTGAAGGGCAAGGATGTGTTCATCAAACTGGGCTCTCCTAGATCTTGTTACTGTGATGGGGAAATACCCTGAAGTGCCAGGAAATTCCTGCCCAGGCAGGGAGCTGACTTCCCGGTATCCCAGGGCTTCTGAGCTCAGCCCCCCGGCAGCCAATCAGCAAAAGAGCTGCTTCAAACTGACAAGCAAAACAAAGCCCAACAAAAGCAGCTGGAACCCAAACAAACAGACTTGGGTGAGGCTGGGAGGGGAGTCAGGCCTGGCGTCATCCAGCCGCAGGCCAGGCTGTTGCCATGGTGACAGCTGTTTACCAGGCAGGAGAGCCAGTTTTCTGAGGGGGTGAAGCCCGAGGAGGGAAGCTGGGGTTCCCAGGGGAGCCTGCACTTCTCCAAGTAATAGAAACCCACAGAGAAGGCTCAGCTACTTCCAGAGAGTGGCGCCTCCTTTCAGGAGCTGGGCAGGCAGCCTGGGGGGCGGCGGGCTAGGAGAGGGCCACAGCCTGAGAGGAAGGGAAGTGGCCACTGACCCTGCTAAGTGCTCCCTGGAAAGGCTGGAAGGCTTTCCCAGCAGAAAGCATTTGCAGCTGTGTTGGTTTTCTGGGCAAAAGATGAATTGAAGTGGATCACAGAATTCTTTGAAACAAAAAAAGCCAAGAAACTGCATGCGTGCGCGCGTGCACACACACACACACACACAAACAGAGGCCAGTGGAGGAGAGGAGCTCTGGGAGCCTCAGAGGCGGGATGTAAAAATACTTTATATTCTTCTCCAAGAGCTTTTTTCCCCTCTGATGACCACAATTCGAGTCATTGCCTGGAACACAAGAGGAATGAACAACGTTCAGTGTCAAACAAAATGTTAGAAAACACCTGCTTCGCAGGGCTTGTCCTATCAAAGTCCAACTCTGTGCTGAACGGTGTTCATGTCCACGATGGAAGTTACTTTAGGATAAAGAATAGAAACCCTTCCTGGCCAACGTGCAAGGCCAGCCAAAACAAATCCTGTGGAGGAAGGACTCTCGATACCTTCCCCCAGAAATCTTGCTGCAAAAGTGTCTGTCTCACAGAAGGACAAATATTGTAGGATTCCACTTCCATGAGGATCCTAGAGTAGTCACCTTCATAGGGACAGAAGCAGAATGGTGGTTTCCAGGGGCTGGAGGGAGGGGAAAATGGGCAGTTATTGTTTAATGAGTGTGGAGTTTCAGTTTGGGAAGACGAACAGTTCTGGAGGTGGATAGCGGTGACGGTTGTGTGATGTGAATGTACTTAATGCCACTGAACTATACACTTAAAAAGGTTTAAAAGGTAAACTTTATGCTATGTATATTTTACTGCAATACAAAGCAAGTGTTTGTCGATACTACAGTGACTGTCTTCCTGTTGTACTAGGAGACAGTGGCGTCTGCTTGAAGGCTGACACCTGGGACATGTGGGTTCACCTTTGAGCCTCAGCTGTGTCATCCACTGAGTGGCACTTAGGATACCTTCCTTACAGCCAGTTGTGAAGAATGGATATGAAAGCACTTAGTGAACTGAAGTGCATCGTAAGAATGTGAAATGTGATTACAATATTATTTCAAAACTCATTGTTAAGGTAACCCAATGCCAAGGGGCAAACTGAAAGCAGAAAGGGAGAGTTTTGAAGGAAACTAAGGAAAGAGTTACATCTGGCACTCAGAGGAATTGGAAAATGCCCAACTATCATAGGAAAGTAGGAGAGAATTTTGGGCTCACACTCAGGGGCCAGAAGGTAAGACCAACTTGGGCTGTCACGGCAATTTAGAATACTTCTCCCTTTTGCTCTGCCGAAATTGAGAAATAGGTTAAGCCCACCCATCAGGAGGAAATGAAACAAAATGAAATAATGTCAAAACATCACCTCTCAAATTTCCTGAAGGGAAATGGTGCAGTTACAACACAGTGCTGGGTCGAGTTTATGGGATCTGGAACCCGAATGCGTGAGTGGAACCCAACTCGCCATCAGAGAGTCCCATTAACTGTCAACGATTTATTCGAGGCAACTTTTTTTTTCTATTTAAAGAAATAAGCCATTTATCACTACCACCACTTACTGAACGTATATTTGTTAGCATATATTAGCATATATGCAAAGCGCTAATTTAAATGCAATATATACCTTATCTTTTCATTCCTTATAAGAACCATGCAAGGTGAATCTTTTTTATAGATAACGATATGAAACTCAGGTTTACTAATTTGGTCTTTCTGGTTCTTTGTTTCCTGCCTATAAAAAGAGAATAATTTTACAGCTAGGGAAGTTTAACAGCTTACCCAAGTCACACAGCTGGTAAGTAACAATGTCAGGATTAGAACCCATGTCTATCCGACTCCAAAGCTCTGGCCTTGAATACCACGCTGTGATGGAGAAGACACTATTGCTAAGAAGCTTATGAAGCGAAATCGGGAATGGATATTAAGCCCTGAGAGCAGCTGGAATGTGCAATTGGTAAATTGCTTTATCATGACATTGCATGATGTCACGATGACATATGGTGGGGAAGAGCAATGAGCATCAGGAGTGTGTGTTAGCAGGGATTTGGCTTTAAAATGGAATGAAACCACAAAGGACACAAAGTATGAGACGATGGTTGGCTGTGTTAAGTGTACATGTGTGTTGTGTATGTTTTGTTGTGTGTGTTATACGTTGCCTGTGCTGTGGATGTTTGCTGTATGTGCTGTGTGTGTCTAGTGTATGTGTGTTGTGTGTAGGCACGTGGGTTGTGTAAGTGAGGGAGACTTGCAAGATGACTGATTTCTTCCACACCGAAGATCATGCATTCCAAGAGACGACACTTACTTAATGCTTTAGCCAGACATTATGAGCCAGACATTCCTTTCACTGTTTTTACATAAAATCACTCATTCATCTTTGTAACAACTCTGTGCAGTAACTAGTACTAGTATCCTCACTTTATGGATGAAGAAATGGAGATCAAGCAACTAAGAGGTGGAGCTGGGATTTGAACCAGGCAGATTGACTTCAAATTCTCTTTTTTTTTTGAGACAGAGTCTTACTTTGTCGCCCTGAGTAGAGTGCAGTGGCATCATCATAGCTCACTGCAATCTCAAACTCCTGACTCAAGAGAGCTTCCTGCCTTAGCCTCCCAGAGTGTTAGGATTACAGGTGTGAGCCCCTGTGCCCAACCCAAATTCTTTTATTCTTTTCTTTGTTTGTGCTCCCAGACCACTTTGTGAGAAATGATAGAATGATTCTCCTCATTCTGTGGTTGGAGAAGCTGTGAACAAAGGGAACATGTGCTGGCTAAGACAGTCTTAATTAAACATCAACCAAGGTGAGCCAGCCATTGCAGGCCTTGTAATGTACATACAATTTTTATAAACTTAATGATTATTAAGAATTGAAAAGGATTGTTGTCAACATCTGACATTTCACACTTGTGTATAGACAAAATAATTTCATTGATTTGTCTCCCCTAAAACTGGGGCCCACCTGGACATGACCAGTATCTGTGGCCCACATGTTCTCCAGGGCATGAGGACAGTCTGTGATTTCTTTGAAGTAGAGTGGCGTTTCCCCTCTTGTCTTTCTCTAGCTGCCTTCTTGGGGCCTGTCACATTAAAACAGAGGATGATAGAAGGAGGTCTTGGTAATGCCGCTCAAGGTGGAGGAGGAGACCGAGCCTGTTCCTACAGCAACACAGTGGAGATGGTTGTCCATCTGTCCATTCATTCATCCATCCATCTATCCAACAAATGTTTGCTGAGCCCCTATTATGTGCCAGGCCCTGTTGTAGGTGTCAACGACTCAGTGCTAACTGAGATAGAGTGGCTGCTCTTATGGAACATCCATTCCAGTGGAGAAAAGAGACATTGAACTCGTAAATTAACATAACAAAAATTTCAATCCAGATAGAGATAGGTTGTGAAGAAAATATAGCAGAGGAAGGGTAGAGAGCATGGCTGGCGGGGGGTGGAGGCATGTTTCACACAGTGGGGCCAAAGCGGGCTTAGCTGAGGCCATGCAAGGAGGTTAATCTAATTGCATAAAGAATCTGATTATCTCATACCTACCCCACCCCACTCTCAGTGGGGCTGCTTTCTCCTCGTTGCCCTTATCTTGCCCCAGAGTCTGAGGGTAACCCGCTTCTCCAAACCCCCGGCTGCAGAGTGGAGGCGAATAGTGCGTGTTTAGGCAGGGATGAGAAGGGGAGGCCAGACCCTGGGGAGGGGAGGGGAGGGGAGGGCTTCAAGGGCTTAGAGGCCCCAGGGATGAAGAGTGTAGTGGACTTTCACTGGTTACCTGCTCAGTCTATTCCTCTTATTCCCATTTCCTAACAGCACCCCAATTCTTCTTTTGGATGGAGTAGGGAGTTTCTAACTGTCCTCAGCCAGTCATCATAGTATCAGTCCTTTTGCCTCCGTCATTGGTTCAGGCTGTGAAGTGTGAAGCCTGAGTCTTCTGATGGATACAGAAGTGAATTTTTCTCCCTTCCTGGTGTGGATACAGACGCACACAGCCCCAGGTGCCATCCAAGGGCAGAGAGAAGAAAGCACAGTGCCCAAGGTTATGGCCTCTTTCTAGGAGTCTGTGTCCAATGACTAATCTATGAGGAACTACCAGAACCTGGACTTTTTACCTCAGTTCAATTCTAGAGCTCTCCATGGGGCGGATGGGCTTCCATCTTAGGCCAACTTCTCCCCCTGCCTAATCCTGCCTCTTTTCTTGCTCTTTCTGTAGGTGTTGATCCCAACAGTGTAACCTACGTATTGGTGTCAGAGCCCACTCTCAGGAACCCACCTGTGACTCAATACATGTTAGCTGCTGTCATCGTCACCACCGCCACTGTCATCATCTTAAGTGATAAAGAAAATAAGAGAAAGGGCGCAAAGTGGGGAGAGGCCTCCCTGGTAACTGGGAGGGGGTGATTATGTGGAATAGTGCAGAAAGTTTAGAACAAAGACCTGTGCCTTTCGAGAGTGGGAGGAGCTAAGTAGAGCAGGGGAGTCCTTCTCAAACCCCGTCCCCAGTGACTTGTGTGTGGGCTGGAACTGATGACTGTTCCAACCCCTCCCTTCCACAATTAAGGGTGTAGTACAGGGTTACACTTTTATCTTGCTTTTCAATTTCCTGTTGCAGCTATTCTGGGCATTTGGCAAGCACCTTTCACTTATAAAATCTCAGCTTTAGTGCTGTGATGGGTGGACCGGGTGGAAGGAGACAGAGGCTCATGGTTTTATAGTCACTTGGGGGCAGGATTTAGCTTTCTCAAATCTGGAGAGAGATCTGAACCCTGGTGTTCACAGTCTGAATCTGGCCCCTGGCAAATGCAAACCAGGATTTAGCACAGGCCTAGTTGGAGCTTTGCTGAAGGAGGAAGCCTGTTTCTGTCCTCTGGTTTTTTAAGTCAAGTGATGGTGAAGCAGGAGACAGCGGCTGGCTCTGATCTTTCTTTGATGCTAATGGGCTCAGTCGAACCCCACAGGCATTAATTATTAGAGGGCCCATCGTGGACAAGCACCATGTGTTGAGAGAGACAAGTGGCATGAAATACACAGATAAAAAAGACGGTTGCTACCCCTACCGTCTGCTGGGGAGACAAGCCGTGTCCCCGAAAAACAAATTGCATGGCACAGTGGAGCATGCATCAGATTCGTAGCCAGACAGACCAGTGCTCAAATCCTGGCCGATTCCTGGTTGTGTACTAACTAATGTGGCTTTATATTAAGGGCGACACAAAGAGCTCTGGGGAAGAGACGGTAATTCTGGAAAAGGGAAGTGTCTTGTGTTTGCTGTATTATTTAAGAATATTGGATTCTACTATGGAAAACGAGAGAAATTAAGTATAGAAGTGGCTTATGAAATAGACACAGAATAAATGGCATTTATGTGTTGAGTATAGATAAAATGATGAAAGAAATGAGAATGTTCCTTATAGACAGAGGGATAAAAAGACTGAATAAACCTTAAATATTTATAAGACATAGATCATATCTTCTCCAGGTTGAAGCAATGTCATTCCTAAATTGGCCACCCAGTGGTGACACTCATTATACCCAAGAAACATAGAGAAAACCCACAGATGCTCTGCAGATTAACCCAGTGCTGCAGTGTGACGAGGTGTACCTGCCCCAATATAGCCAGTTTGGGTGTCGATTCCAGAAACCATGGCCCAACTGTTCCCTTTGGCTCACCCCAACTCTGACTTTTGTAAACACACTACCAGGAGGGGAGGCTGATGCGGCAGAGAGAGAACAGCTATCTGAATGTTACGTAACCAGGGCTCCAGGTAGGTGATCCTTCTACCTGCTTGCTCCTGTCCCATCCCTTTGCCCTTGCTTCTCACTGTGTGTTTTTTTTTTTTTTGAAACAGAGTCTCACTTTGTTGCCCTGGCTAGAGTGAGTGCCGTGGCGTCAGCCTAGCTCACAGCACCCTCAGATTCCTGGGCTCAAGCAATCCTACTGCCTCAGCCTCCCGAGTAGCTGGGACTACAGGCATGCGCCACCATGCCTGGCTAATATTTTTCTATATATTTTTTGTAGTTGTTCAGCCAATTTCTTTCTACTTTTAGTAGAGATGGGATCTCACTCTTGCTCAGTCTGGTCTCAAACTCCTGAGCTCAAATGATCCTCCCGCCTCGGCCTCCCAGAGTGCCAGGATTACAGGCGTGAGCCACTGCGCCCGGCCCGAAGATATTATTTTAACATTATCTGCTATCCTTACTGTGAGGATCAATGAAAGACATTTCTCTTTATTCTCAGCACCTTGTCTTGCTTGCTGGGAAGCTTGGAAATGTGGCTAACTACGAAATGCGCAAG
>CAUYSK010005231.1:0-24149 GCA_963575035.1 Avahi laniger | reverse complement strand
ATTAATTTCTTTCTATTTTTTGGTAGAGACGGGGTCTCGCTCTTGCTCAGGCTGGTCTCGAACTCCTGAGCTCAGAACGATCCGCCCACCTCGGCCTCCCAGAGTGCTAGGATTACAGGCGTGAGCCACCGTGCCCGGCCTAAAATGTTTCTTTTAACTTATGTTAAAAGAATAATCAACTTATTACATGTTAACATAAATTAAAGTACTTATTTTTTAAAAGTTATGCTCTCCAAAAAAAAAAAATTATGAGAACAGTGGCATTGTTTTAAATTTTTAACATTTTTGTAAATCTTTTTAGGGTCTGGCTTAATAAAAAAACAGCTAGATTTTTATATCTGCTTCTACATTTAATCTCTTGTGATACCACACATCATGTAGCCTCTGAGAAACTCCATTATACACTAGTGAGAGAATAAAAATGAAAAGGGAAAATAACATTTCAGTGTTATTATAAAAAGAATTTTGACCTGAAAGACCCCCAAAATGGTGTCAGGGACCGTTAGGGGTTCCCAGACCACAATCTGAGAACTTCTGCTCTATGTAGAAGGGCTAAATAAATATCTTTATCTAACTGAACAGGGCTTTCCAAAAGTCAAGGAGCAGTGTGTACCTTTTATTCCAAGTAGTACTCAATAAAAATTTGCTTAATGCAATTTTCCTGGTTAAAAGAGAGGTCACAGAGTTTGGAATTTTCATTCCTTTCAAGTCTTAGTAAATCTGTACCAATGTATTTTATCTGTCTGCTAAATTCATTGATTCATTCCATAAACATGATGAAGCCCCTAATACTTCCTAAGCAAAGTGCTAGGCAGTTTGGAAAAAATAGGAAAAAAACTGAAGCACCTCCCTCAAGGAACTCAAGATGTGGACAAGTAAATAAATGGTTATTCTTTACCATGAAGAATATACACTCTGTAAAGCTGAGAAAACACAAAAGGTATCAAGGAAACATTGAAGAAAAAATGCCTATTTCTACCTCAAGATTCAAGGAGTAGGTATGGAGTATTTAAAGATGACAGAATTCACCACTAAGTAAACGTAATGGAAGGCCTTCCAGGCAATAAGTGAGACAGGTAAAAACGCCCAAAGTGTGAAGCATTGTGGCACGTTTGAGACACTGCACTGTGGATCCATCGAATTGGAACTCAGGTTGAGTAAAGGGAAGAAAACCTGGAGATAAGGCTGGAAAGAACAAAATCCTGAAGGCCCTTTTTGCCTCCCTGATGAGTTGGAACCTTATTAACCTAGAGAACCACTAGGGGATTTTAAGGTAGAAAAGATAAACTCAGAATTGCATTTTGGAGATTATGCTACAGATATTGGGAGGAATGGTTAAGATGTGAAGGAAGGAGGCAGTTTGAATTCTATAATAATCTGGGTAATAAACTGGAAGTATAAATAAGGTACAGTGGAGAGAGTGAGGACAGAGACAAATTTGATAGAGTAGGAAATAGTGTTGAAGAGCAGTGACCCTATAAATGTGTGGAGACTAGAAGAAAAAGAGAAATCTAGGATGACTCTCTGGGATCTAGCATAGGCACCTGGATGAAGGCTAACATCATCACTTGAGATTTAAAGTACAGAAATAGCTAGAAGACAATGTGATACGTTCTATTTTAGATATGTTGAGTTTGATGTGCCTGTGGGATATCTAGATAGATGGAGTTAAACAAAACATTAGATATATGGGTCTGGAATTAGGAAAGAAATCTGAATTGAAAATAGAAGTATGGAAGCCTTCAGCATATTGATAGTAGCAAAAGTCATAAAAATAGATGAGATTACCCTTGAGAATGTGTAGACTGAGAAGAGAATTAAAAGTTTCTGCTAGTAAACTAACAAAGAAAGAGGAACCCCTAAAGAATGAGAAGAGAGGTAGGAGGAGAAGCAAGGGAGACAATGAGATGAAAGCCAAGGTGGGACAGAAGCTCGCAAAAGGGAAAGTGGTCATCAGTGTCAAATGAAGCAAAGAAATCAAGTAATACAAGGATGAATGTCCATTGAGTCTAGCAATAAATTGGTTATTGGTGGTTTTTTTCTGTAGTAGTTTCACGGAAAAATAAGGCAGATGCAATTTGCAGAAGGTTTGCAGGAATGTCCATTAAATGAGTAGTTGGAGACACATGTGTACATTATTCTTTCTAGGAATTTGGCTGTAACATTAGGAGGAAAATGTGAATCCAGACATATCTTTTTTAAAACAGCTTTAGAGAAGTAAAATTGACATACTTTAAACTGCACATATTTCTGTACAATTTGGTGACTTTGGGCCTATGCATACTACTGTGAAACCATCACCATAATCAAGATAATAAATATATCCATTACCCCCAAAAGTAGAAAAGTATATATCTTAATAAGTTAAAGGGAAAGAGCCAATGGAAAGAGAAATTGACTTTATAGGAAAGAAGATAATGGACAGAGCAGAGGCAGAGGAGCAGGTGGAATCCAAATAGTTCCCTCAGCTGTTCATTCAGAGTCCTTTTTTCTTTTCTTTTTTTTTTTTTTTTTTAATTTTCCCTTTTTCTTGGCTTAGGCTATATTGCAACTGAAGTTGTAATTTTGTTTTTGTTTAATAAGTGATATCAAATGATGGATTTCTATTATTTATCAAAAAATGGTATGGTCGTAGAATTTAAGATTAGGACTATTCACCAAAAGTACTCAGATATCCAACCACTTCAAAAGCCAGTTTGTGTCTTCATATGTCAATATTTTAAAATCTCTCAACTGTGTGTCTTCTCTTGCAGCCCAATTAAAGGATATTGCCTATGGCACCAAGCAGTACAAATTTAAACCAGAAATCACGCCAGAAGACTCTGTAGATGAATTTGATGAAACCATCCACTTAGAACGGGGAGAAAATCTATTTGAAATCCATATCAACAAAGTAACCTTTTCTTCTGAAGTTTTACAGGCATCTGGAGATAAAGAGCCTGTCACTTTTTGTACCTATGCTTTCTATGATTTTGAACTCCAGACAACTCCCATAGTGCGAGGCCTTCACCCAGTATATAACTTCACTTCTCAATATCTTGTTCATGTTAATGACTTATTTTTGCAATATATCCAGAAGAATACTATTACCCTTGAGGTCCACCAAGCTTACAGCACAGATTATGAAACAATCGCAACATGTCAATTAAGATTTCATGAAATTCTGGAAAAAAGCGGTCGAATATTTTGTACAGCAAGTTTGGTTGGTAAGTACAGTTTATAAGTGTTCGGTGTTTGAATTACTAGTTTCCTTTATACATTAATATGGTATTCTACATTAGTATCTTCTCTTATACTCTAAGGGCGCCTTTAGGGTAAAGACAGCGTTCTCTGCCCGAAGTTGATGAACTATCTTAAATGTCATTAATGATGTCGGTACAATGGCTATTAGTTTTTTTTTAAACGTATAACTGTAGATGTTTATTTATCATATGGATACCTTTGGTTAAACATTAATTGTAGTACATTCATCAATTTTTTTAAGAATTTACAATGTTATCATTGTTACTAGACACTGGGAATACAGTGATCATTGCTAAATAGGACAGACAGAGCCTCTGTTCTTGTGTAGCTTACCTTCTAGAGGGAAATACAAGCAATAAAACAAATATATATATTGTCAGATAGAAAGAAAAATTAATCAGAGCGAGAGGCTAAAGCGAGAGACGGAAGGTTGCTAGTACAGATAGCAGCTTCCCTGAGGGGGTGACATCGGTAAAGATTTGAACAATGATCCATGCCAGGATGCAGTGGAAGACTGTTTCAGGCAAGGGAAACAGCTAGTACAAGGACTTGAGGGAGGAGCAAACCTGACAAGTTGGAGAAACAGCAAGGCCAGTGGCTGGAGCACAGATGAGGTTAAAGTGATAGGCAGGAGCCAGCTCATATTGTAGAGCCTTGTAGGTCAGAGTGAAGAGTTTGGATTTTATTTAGGTTTTAGAAAAATCACCCTGAGTCCTGTGGGAAGAATAGCAAAAGGGAAAATGGGACCATTCTCAGGCCATTGCATTGATCTGTGGAAAGATAGTGGTGGCTTGGATTAAGATGGTAATGAAAGTGATGATAAAAGACAGTCATAGCCAGTATATATTTTATTAACTTTCTTCAAGACTTGCTTATTAACTGAATGTAAGGTAATAAGGAAAATAGAGGAGGCAAGAAATTCTGGCACGACCAAGGAGAAGAATGGTGATACCACTAAATGAGATAGGGAAGACTGGGAAAGGAATAAATGCGAGGAAGGAAATAAATAATGCTATTTGGACAGTTAAGATTGACTGGCCTATTAGACATCCAAGTGGTGATGTCGGTAGGTAATTGGATACACTAGTCTGAGGGTCAGGAATAGAGATATAAAAATGGGTGTCATTAGCATATATAATAGACTCTTAGCTGAGTGTAGATATAGAAGAGAAGGTGGCCAAGGACTGAGCCTCGGGAAACTCCAAAATTGAGGGTTCAAGAAGAGAAGGAAGAGCCAGGAAAGGAAACTGAGGAGTGGCCAGTGATGTAGGAGGAAAATCAAGAGTATGTGGTATCCAGAGGCCAAGTGAAGAAACCATTTGAAGAAGGAGGGAGGATGACTTAGGGTCTAGGGAAGAATATTATTTTATTGACTGAGTGATTGATTGCTTAGGTAATGTAATCACATGACTCAAAAATCAAAAAGATGTAAATGTCTACCTCTTTTCCCCATCCTCCAGCCACCCCACATCTCCTCACTAACGGCTAAAAATTCTTCCAGAGATATTTTGTGCCATATACAGGCAAATGTGTGTATGCATTAATACAATTCTTTCAGGATTTTTTTTAAATGATGACTTCTGTCTTAGTCCATTTCATGCTGCTATAACAGAATACCTGAGACTGGGCAATTTATAATGAACAGAAATTTATTGACTTACAGCTCTGGAAGCTGGAAAGTTCAATATCAAGGTGCCAGCATCTGGTGAGGGCCTTCTTGCTATATAATAACATAGAAAAAGGCAAGAGGGCAAAAGAGAGCAAGAAGCTGCCGAACTGAACCTTTTATGGTGGCATCAATTCCTCACAAGGGTAGATCTCTTGTAGCCTAATTACCTCATAAAGGTCCCCCCTCTTAATACTGTTACAATGGCAATTAAATGTCAACATGAGTTTTGGAGGGTCCAAACATTTAAACCAGAGCAGGCAGATGTTAAATTATGTTTCTATGCTGATGAGAATGATCCATTAGCAAAAAAGAAATTGATGAAGTAGGAGAGAGTAGGGGTAATCTTTTTAATAATATGGTATGTTCGGAAGAGTTTATGAATAGAATATTCTCTATTTGACAAATACTGAGTACCTATTATGTACTAGTCCCTCTGGTAGGAGTATATTGGTGAAAACTGTGTCCCTTGCCTTCAAGAAACTTATAGTTAGTTGGAGAAACAAACTTGTATACAGACACTTAGGCCAAAGCAGTCTTTGCCCTAATGAGAATATACAGGGTCTGTGAAGGAATCATTGGCCTCTTAAGTGTCCTAGGAGCCTGACAGGAAGTCTTCAAAGAGGAAGCAACATGAAGAGCTACCTGAGTTGAGAAGAGTACTGAGGACATGCAGGGGAAACATCATGTGAAGGTATATTGCAGATGGTATATATTTAACATGGTTGTGATGTTTTTCCCCTGTACTTATAGTACAGTAGAGAAATGGGAAGGTCCAAAGATTTCTTGCAAGTTGAATTAGAATGTGGAAAGTTATATTTATAATTTTCAGGTTTCATACTGTAAATGTCAGACTACATTAAGTACAACTTGTTTAAAAATACAGTACTTCAGCAACAGGAAGAATCTAGAGTACTTGACTCAATGTTTAGTTTTTTTTCATATTGCAGGAAGATTGAAATAGTATAAATTGCAATAGCTCAAACACAGTCTGATGGAGTCCTTTAATAATATTTAAAATACAATGAAACTCATACTTCAGAAGTATGCTGTTTGCCAATCACACATCATTTGTGAAAGTTATATTATTTTACTTAGCATAAAAGGTATAGTTTTAATGCATAATACCATTGATGTATTTTTTACTGGTATATATTTTAATTTATGGAACTGTTCTAAAGTGAGTTATGTATTGATTTGTAGGAACTAAAGGAGACATCCCAAATTTTGGCACAGTGGAATACTGGTTCCGATTAAGAGTTCCCATGGATCAAGCAATTCGACTTTATCGAGAACGGGCAAAGGCTTTGGGATATATAACATCAAATTTTAAGGGGCCAGAGCAAATGCAATCGGTAAACCTGTTTGGCTTTAAGAGCCTTTTATGACATAGAAATTTTATAATATTTCTTTATGTGTCAGTCTTTAAACTGAAATCATTTTCTTTCACAGCCATCAAGTGGCTTTTTTAACTTTTTATTTTGAATTAATCACAGACTCACAGGAAGTTGCAAAAACAGTACAGAGAGATCCCATGTACCCTTTACCCACTTTCTTCTAATTGTAATATCTTACATAACTATAGTATAATTTCAAAACCAGGAAATGGACATTGGTATAATACTATTAACTAGGCTGCGTACCTTATTCAGATTTCATCAATTTTTACATTCACTCATTTGTGCATGTGTGTGCTCTTCCGTGTAGTTTTGTCACATGTATAGATTCATATAACCACCACCATAGTCAAGGTAAAGAACTGTTCCATCAACACAAAGAAACTTGTTTGTGCTACCCAGGACACTTTTGAAAAATATAATCGCAATCACACATCAGGAGACTTGTTAACAATTTCTACTGTTAAGGAAATAAATAGCTATTATTGGACTATCAGTTATTGTCCTTCTTTCAAATTGTTTCCTCAGGTTCCTGAAATGCAAAGTGGAATACAAAATTAATATTCTCTTTCTGAAAATTGGGAGTTTAAGTGCAATTCCTCAGGGCAGCATTTCCCAAACTGTTTCATGGAGTCTTAACGACCATATTTCCAAATGAATTCCACGATCCAATAAATACAGAAAGCACTGAATTAATTGACAGAGTTAAATAGGATTCCTGACTTTGTGTATAATGTGAATCTCAACAGAAAGCATAAAGTATGCACTTATGTTTAGTAACAGAGGGATAGAAGATAGAATATAGTAGAAATATCTTGGAATGTCTGCTCAAGTCATGATTTTCTTACCTCTCTTTCTCTTGGAACTTCCCCCACCCCGAATCGATGGGGCCAGCCCCTCAGTGACCAGGCTTATGTTAGGTGATCCCACTTTCTCCCACACCCCACCCAGTTATAACTAATGATTTAGAAATAGCCACTTCCCATTTGGGCCAATCAGATTCTGCCTTCTGAAATCAAGAGAAAATAAGACATGCCTGGAACATGTAAAATTGGGAGCTGTGGGCAGCCATCTTCTACCATGTTAACCAGCAAAGGAAAGGAAATGGGTCTGAAGAGAGAGAATAATGACCAAATGTACAGAAAAAAATGGAGACCAGACAGAGAGTAAACTCTGGTGGTTTTCCAGTCCACTACCTTCCTAAGGCGCAACCACATTTCTGCTGTATAGTTCCGTGAAATATCCCTGTAACCTTATAGTAAAGTCCCTTTTTTGTCGTTTTTGCTAAATAGAACCGGTTTCTATAACTTTCAGTTAAAGAACCGTGACTGCTATAACATTGTTAAGAAAGTTAAGAAAGAATGATACCTTCTTCCCAGACATTACCTTTCTGGCTAGTATTCTTTATAACACATTTTGGGAAATGCTGTTATAGAAATGGAAGTTAAAAATAAAGAAACCAGTTTGTTGGTTTTGTTTTATATTTTAAGGGTCTTAGACTCCCAGATTCTGACTTGAATAAGTCATTTACTGGTGGAATTTCAGCCTTTGTGGGCAGATTTGAGAAGAGAAATAGAGGGAGTACTTTTTAAATTCATTCCACTCAGCCTTCTGTGGCTGAGGGCAGACTAGCCCTGGGAAAGCAGTATTGTGATTCCCTTCTCAAGTTTCCCCTTTCCGCACCACCAGATTTCTCTGCTAAGGAGATTACGACTATAGCTCTATTTTTCCTTCTCTAAGAAACTTCTCTTGGAGTCAAGGTCCCAGATGCTCAATTCACATTCAGAAATGCAGGGGTCCCTTTGTGGAAGGTCGAGAATTCTCCGACACTAACTAAACAAGGCACTGAAACACCAGCATTCTCTTTGTCACAGATCACATCAACTATGGAAGATTTAACAGTTAGAACAATTGTTTTCTAAAATAGTTGTGTGCTGTCTCAGTAATATTTCCAAAAGTGTCCATAGAGTAATTTCCAGCTCTGGCTAATAACTCCTTTTGCTCATCTCTCTTCTGAAGTATCCTTCCAATTCTAGCTTTTTATCCCTTCAAGGTTTATCTCCAGCTCTGTTCTCTTGTTCTTATAACAGTTGGACTTTGATTAAACTGGCTTTGTGGCTTCAGATATCTGCCTCGTCAGATCCTAACAGTTGAAGATGAGGGCCAACTCAAATATAACAACAGATCATTACCCTGCATGGGCAGTTCTCTAGTTATAACATTCATCTTTGGACCCATTGCTCACCGTAGTCTTTAGTTATTAAATAGAATTTTAAAACATCAGACTAACATTTTTCTTGCTTTTATTTGGTTTTAGCACCAATCTATACTTGTGTGTTCAGTCTCTCATGTTTATTGCTAATAATACAGGATCATCTGTTCACACATGTTCTAGAGAATACTGGTTTTGAATAAGAATCAGAGATTCTTTAACTGCTATGAAGTGAAAATATGCAGCTTTTGTCAATTTACAAAATTATTTTGTTTGGGGGTTGCAGCTGCTGTTTATCTTTTAACTGTATATTTCTATAATATAAATATGTATGTTTTTCCAGTTAAGTCAGCAAGCACCCAAAACTGCTCAACTCAGTTCTACAGATTCCATAGACGGCAACTTAAATGAACTTCACATTACAATAAGATGTTGCAACCACCTGCAGTCCCATACAGGCCACCTGCAACCACACCCCTATGTCGTGTACAAGTTTTTTGACTTTGCAGACCATGATACAGCCATCATTCCCAGCAGCAATGATCCACAGTTTGATGATCATGTGTGTTTCCCAGTGCCAATGAATATGGATTTGGATCGATACCTTAAGTCAGAGTCTCTGAGTTTTTATGTTTTTGATGACAGTGATACCCAAGAGAGTATTTACATAGGAAAAGTCAATGTGCCTCTGATTTCACTGGCACATGACAGGTGTATCTCAGGTAAGCCTATGTTCCTGAATCTATGAAACTGTAAAAACCAAACAAAATTAGACCTCATTGTGGATATTGTTTGTGTATAACTAATCTTCTTAACCTTTACTGATAATCTTTAAAACTTTAGGCCTATATTACTATATTTTTTAAGTTATTTGCTTAGTAGTTGCTCTAGGGATTACAATGTGCATCTTAATTTATCACCATCTATTTAAAATTAATACTAACTTAATTCCACTAAAATACAGAAAATTTTCTCTAATTCCATTCTCTCTCCCCTCCTTTGTGCTACTACGGTCATGTATATGTATATAGTATGTCTGTCTGTATATTATATACTCAATACAGTGTTATAATTATTGCTTTATGTAATCATATATTCTTTAAAGAAGTTAAGAAAAGGGAGAAAATATATAATCATAGGAGACTTTGATATTCACCTATATATTTGCCCTTTCTGGTATTCTTTATTTCTTCTTGTGGATTTGAATTACTGTCTGATGTCATTTCCTAACTCCATATAGCTCCATTTCCTCCCTTTCCTTTGTGCTATTATCATATATATTTTATCTTCATATGATATAAGCCAACAATATAATTTTACAGTTATTGTTTTATGCTGTTGTCTTTTAAGTCACTTAAGAGGAGAAAAGAGAAAAAAAAGTATTTATACTATCTTTTTAATTACCTATATAATTACCTTTATTGATCTCTATTCTTTTGTGTGGATTTCAGTTACCATTTGGTCTTTTCCTTTCAGCCTGAAAAACTTCCTATGACATGTCTTCTAACTTAGGTCTGCTAGCAGTGAATCCTCTCAATCGTTGTTATCTAGGAGTGTGTTTATTTTGCTTTTATTTCATAGTCTTGCTGTGTATAATATTTTTGGTCAACAGTTTGTGGAATTTTTTTACTTTCAGCACTTTAAGTACATCAGACCACTGACTTCTGGCATCCATTGTTTCTGATAAGAAGTCAGTTGTTAATTTTAACGTGGTTCCCTTATAATTGATGCTGTTTTCCAGGTTTTCTATTTGTTTTTGCTTTTAACAGTTTAACTGATATGTCTAGATGCGGATCTCTTTGTGTTTATCCTCCTTGAAATTAAGCCTCCTGTATGTGGAACATAATGTTATAAACCAAATTTGAGGAGTTTCCTGCATTTATGTCTTCAATTTTTTTTTTTGGCTGGGTGCAGTGACTCATGCCTGTAATCCCAGCACTTTGGGAACCCAGAGCAGGAATATCGCTTGGCCCAGGAGTTCAAGGCCAGCCAAGGCAACATAGTGAGGCCCCATCTCTACTAAAAGTTTTTTAAAAATTAGCTGGACATGGTGACATATGCCTGTAGTTTCAGCTACTTAGAAGGCTAAGGCAGGAGGATTGCATGAGCCCAGGAGTTCTAGGTTACAGTGAGCTATGATCAAGCCACTGCTCCCTAGCGTGGGTAACAGAGGAAAACCCTATCTCAAAAAATTAAAGAATTAAAAATTTAAAACAAAATTTTTTTCACCCTTTCTTCTCCTTCTTGGAACTCCAGTATACTTATCTTGGTATATTTAATTATTTTCCACAGGTTTCTGAGGTTCTGTTCATTTTTCTTCATTTTTTCTCCCATTCTTCAGATTGGATAACCTATACTGATCAACCTTCAAATCCCCCGATTCTTTCTTCTGCCATTTTAGATCTCCTATTGAACCCTCTATAGAATTTTTTCATTTCCAGGAATTATACTTTTCTACTCTAGAAGATCTATTTGATTACTTTTTAAAATAATCTCATGATCTTTTCTTTTTTGTTATTTTGTTTGTTCGTTTGTTTGTTTGGTTTTGGTTTTTGATTTGTTTTTTACAATCGAAAGTCTCACTGTTGCCTAGGCAGGATTCAAACTGGGCTCAAGTGATAACTCCTGCCTCAGCCTCCTGAGTAGCTGGGACTGCAGGCATGCACCACCACATCCAGCATTATAATCTCTTTATTATATTCTCTATTTGGTAAATCATTATCATCATACTCTCCTTAAAAAAATTCTTGAAACATGGTTTCTCTTAGTTCTTTGAACATATTTATAATAGCTGCTTTGACATTTTTGTCTGGCAAGACTAACATGTGGTCACTTTCAGAAAATGTCTGTTGATGGCTTTTTTTCTTGTATATGCATTATACTTTCCTGTTTCTTTGCATGTCTCATGAATTTTTTGTTGAAAAGTGGACATTTTGGATAATATATTGCAGTATCCTCCCTAAGGTGGTTACTGTTGCTATTTTTGGTTTTTTGGAGACTTGCCTGGACTAATTCTATAGAGTCTGTTTCCCTCACTGTGTGTAACCACTGATGTCTCTGCTAAGTTTTGTTTCTTTGTGTGATTTATTCTTGTTTTAATTTTAAGCATGGATCAGCATAGCTTAGTGGTTAGCCAGCGATTGTTAAAAGGTATACATAAACACCTTGAGCCACTAGGTTTCCACCCTATGCCTATGGGTCAGTCTGTGGCTTGGGGATGTGTTCAAAATTCAGTCTGTAAGTCTGCCCCAGCTTTTACTTTCCACGTTGACTAGTCTTCTTGTTCATCCAGGGACAGATCACTTATTGGAGTCTTCCTTGGTTTCTCCTGAGCATGCACACAGCTTTGTGCATGCCCACAGCCCCATACCATGAGCTATAGATTGGATCTTATCAAGGCATACTTTGGATGTCTTTCTTATTCCTTGGATCTCCCTTTTAAATTGTTGACTGGCCTTCTGATCTTTTGCTTTCCCCAACCAGTATTGAGACCTCAGGCTGGCCGCCATGTTGGCCTTACCTGATTGTTTGCCACTCAGATTGCTGTTGTTTTTTAACGATGACCCTGGGCATGAAATTATCTACACTTTGTTCCAAATATAGCCATCCTTCTCCAGCAGAGGCTGCCAATCTTCATAGCCTACCCTACCCTTGTAGAAATTCTGTAACACGGAGCTGTGGGGATGGATGAGAGCAGTCCCACAGACTTACACTATTCTTACTAAGATTCAGTAGATCTTCTTGAGTAAATGCTTCTAAATTTGTTCTACACCTTTCATCAATTTGGCCTGTGTCTATCATAGAAGTTTATCACCTCCTTATATACCACCTATATCCTTTTGTCCCTCCTAAAGTCTGGAGTTTGGAGTTTTTTTATTTTTGTGTGTTTTTTTTCCCCAACCAGCCATTAAAAGAAGCATCAACACTTGAAAACAAAGAAAAGGATACCTCTAAATTAGTTAATGCTTGAAATATAGGTTTAAGCTAGGCACAGTGGTTCACACCTATAGTCCCAGCTACTCAGGAGACTAAAGTGGGAGGATTGCTTGAGGCCCGGAGTTCAAGGCTACAGTGTGCTGTAATCACATCTATGAATAGCCACTGCATCCCAGCCCAGGCAACGTAGCTAAGACCTTGTCTCTAAAAAAAAGAAAAAGAAAATGAAAGAAAGAAATATACGTTTATTTTGTTTAAGTCAGGGATTATTTTCATACTCTTGAAAATCTAGTTCAGTGATTAAAATTTGTGACTCGATATTACAGATTCAGCTAGGTGGTACTTTTTGTTACTGCTGTTTTGGATGGTCTGTTTATTTTATGGACGTGTTTTACTGTGCCACTATTAATTTGGAGTCATTTAACAATTCCCAATAATGCATATTTAAAATGATAATAGAATTATATAGTAATATAAAGATTCCTTCAGACATATAAATTACTTGAAATTTTAAAGTTTTAATATATTTTTCTTTAGAGACAAGCCTTACAAGAATATTCAAGTCAAAAAGAAGGTTGAAACTTGAGCAATAACCCAGATAATGTCTTGGAGGAAGGCTAAGAATTCTGCATAGTCTCTGAATTTAATTATAGTGAATTAAAATATTTATAAATTAATTTTCACATATTTGAATCAGTATTATCTTTGAGGCCTTACCTTCTGAAAGAAGTCTGTTCGAGAGATGAACTTATCATAGATCCTTTTGTCTTTATTTTATTCTCTAAGTCATGTGAATTGTGAATAAAAGCCAAAATTATTTTTGAAGTTGGGGGTAGTTCTTTGTTCCTCTTTAATTCTTAAGGTTATAAAACTTTACTCTAGCATTAATTAAAATTATTTTTGTAATTTGACAGGAATATTTGAATTAACAGATCATCAGAAGCATAGTGCAGGCACCATCGACGTTATACTGAAATGGAAATTTGCTTACCTTCCACCAAGTGGATCCATAACAACTGAAGACTTAGGAAATTTCATACGCAGAGAAGAGCCAGGAGTTGTTCAAAGACTACCTCCAGCATCTTCTGTTAGCACATTAGCTGTAGTGAGTAACAGTGACTTTCAATTTCCTTTCAAATATAAGACTTTTTTTATGTCTTTTTTTTTTTTTTTTATTTAAGAGTACTATAGGAGTACAAATACTTTGGTTACGTAAATTGCCTTTGCACTGCCCAAAAAGCACTCCCATCCCCCAGACAGTACACACCACATCCATTAGGTGTGGATTTACCCTTCCCCTCCACTCCCTTCTACCTGCTCGTCACCCTATGAATGTTACTTCACATATGTGTACCTTAGTGTTGATCAATTAGTACCAATTTAATGGTGAGTACATGTGGTCAAACATAAGACTTTGAATATAAAACTTACTAAATATCCCCCCACCAAAAAAAAATAGCTAAAGCCTTATCTAAAATGTAAAGGTCATCATACTCAGTCTGAATTGGTTTATTTTAGGCACCAAGACCTAAACCAAGACAACGTTTAACACCTGTAGATAAGAAGGTGTCTTTTGTGGATATCATGCCACATCAGAGTGATGTAAGTAGAAAACACTCAAAATACTGATTTTTTTTCCCATAGCAAACATTTGAAATAAATAATATAGGTATACTATACCTTCCCTGATTTAAATGGAAACAGGTGAATAAAGTATGTCTTTTCCCTTTAAAATGAAAGCTTTCTATTTTGGCATACAGTAAGTGTTAAATATTCATATTCTTTGATTTAAACCCTCTCATGGCCCCATATCTCTCTCCAGCTACTGCCACAATCCAATGCTCTCATTTACCAGAAAAAGGTCTTCAAAAAAATTGTCATAATTCTGTTTCTCTCTTTTCACACTGTTTCTTAAGCTCACCCCAGTCAAGCCTTTATCCTCATTAAAACTACTCTTACTAAGGTCGCAGTGACTTTCTCTCTGCCATATCTAGTAGTCAATTCTCAGTGCCCATCTTTATCTCCAGGAGCATTTGACACAGTGGAATACTTGCACCCTCTTCTCTTGACCTCTGTGATACCATGCCTTCCTAGTTTTCTTCCAACTTTACCTGTTAGACTTCTCACTCTCCTGGACCTGTGTCTAAATGTTGAAGTGCCTCAGCATCAATCCTCAAACTCTTCTCAGTCTATATCTTCCTTTTTTGGAGGGATTGGGGGCAGGGTCGTGCTCTGTTGCCCAGGCTAGAGTGCAGTGGCATCATCATAGCTTGCTGTACCTCTAATTCCTGGGCTTAAGCAATCCTTCTGCCTCAGCCTCCCAAGAAGCTGGGACTACAGGCACCCACTACTACACCCAGCTAATTTTTCTATTTTTTTGTATAGACAGCTTCTCTCTATGTTGCTGAGCTGGTCTCCACCTCCTGGCCTCAAGTGATCCTCCCACCTCGGCCTCCCAAAGTGCTAAGATTATAGGCTTGAGCCACCTCGCCCGACCTCAATCTATACCTTCATTAAGAGATCTTATCCATTCTCATGTCTTTAAAAAGCATCTATATGCCAACACTCCCATATTTATAATCTCTAACCTCAAACTCACTGCTGAATTCCATGTTTACTTTCTTACTGCTTATTTCATGTACAATGGATGTTTAATAGGAATTTAAACATAATACGTCAAAAACAAAACTCCTGATTACACCAACCCTCTTCCAAAATTTTTGCCACTTTCAGTGTTTCCCATTCTCATTAAATCACTCACTCAGGTGCACAGGCATGAAATGTTAGAGGCAACTCTTGACTCCTCTCTTTTTCTCATACCCCACATCCAGTTCATCCACAAAAGCTGTCACTGTACTTTCAAAATATATCCTGTATTTGCATCATCTACACCATTACCTCTCAAGTTATTTCTCATGTGGACTTCGTAGAAAGTATTTTTTTCTTTATAATTCACATATAACAAATAATATGGACATAAATCTTAAGCATACAGTTCAATGGATTTTTGCATATGTATACACCTATGTAACCACCAGCCACATCAAAATATTCTGTCTCACCAGGGATTAAAATAATTCCTGGCATATACAAAGCATTTAATACATATGTGATAAATGAATTCAATAATTATAATTCAGGAAATGTTTTATAGCTGGCATTTATTGAGTACTTATTATGTTTCAGGCACTGGACTAAATACTTTATATACACTGGATTCATTTAATCCTCACAACAACTCTATGTAGTTCATACTAGAATTATTCCCATGGAAAGATGGGAAAAGTAATGTTTACAGAAGTTAAGTAACTTGCTCATGGCTAAAGTTTTACAGCTGGGATTTAAACACAGGTATCCTGATTCCTCAGTAAATGACCATTAATGTTAAAAAGACATATATACATAGAGATATTTGGTGTAATGTTAGCCATGATATCTAAAAACTGTGAACTAATTAAATGTCCAAAGTAAAATAGTTCATTAAGCCATGGTACACCCATCAATGTAATAGTATATTGTCATTTAAAATTATGTTCCCAAAGTTTCATATCAGGAGAAAATATTTATGTTATAATATTAAAATTTCTAAAAATACAACAGGATATATTGCATTTATAATACAATTATCACTATGTAAAAAAAAGTTTTTATTTACATCAAATTACACAGACCTAGAAATTTAAGAAGTTATTAATAGATATTACCATTGGGTAGTAGGAATATAGATTTCTATTAATTTCTTTTGTATTTTCTTATTTCTCTTTCACATTTTATATATTAGATATGTTTACTTTTAAAATAGTAAAAGTTATAAACCATATTTTAAAAACAAAACATCTGTTTATGAACCTGGGAAAAATGGTTAACTATAAACTGGTATTTGATACAGTTATAAAAAGATAATACTGATTATAGGAAGTACTTACCTATACTAGTATATGCAGTTTTTAAAGTCACATGAGTAATATGTAATTATTATAGAAATATTAGAAAATACAAATAAGCAAAACAAAAACCAGTAAAAATAAAATTAAATTTCCCCAAATGTATAACTCAGAGAAAATATTTTGGTGAATTTCCTTGCATACTTTTTCTCATGGAAATGCACATGTATTTGATTGCTTGTTTGTATTTTAACAAAATATGGTACATGTTATTCTATAGCTAGCTTTTTTATTCAATACTATAGTATGTACTCTGTAATACCAGTAAGTACAGATCTACATCATTATTTTTTCATGGTTACACAGAACTCAGGTATCTGGATGTAACATATTTTATTTAACAAATGCCCTATTGTTAGACATTTCCATTGCTTTCAGTTTTTCTACTATTATAAACAATGCTTCAGTGAACTATACTTGCAGTTCTTAAATTGAAGGTTAAAGAATAATAACCATTTTATTGAAATATATTAAATTCAGTGTCATATGAGTAACTATTTTATTTGCTACCAGTTTTTTATTTGCTACCAGTACATCAATATATGTGTAAAAGTCTTACAATGATTTAGGATTTAGTAATAAATATGAAATAAAATACATGCATGTTTTCACATTAATATAAGGAGATTTCTACTCCTTCTGAAGATATGAAGGAAATTTCACCAGAAATGGAGGATACACCTGAAGTAGAAATTAATATGCCTACTGTTACACATATTCCCGAGGTATGCATTTGTATTAAAATTATTTTGAAGGTTTAATTTGATTCTTAAAGACTTTGTCTATGAGTATTGACATGGTTCAGGAAATCATAGTATTTATTCTATTTTTATATATGACTTCCTTGCAATAGAAAGGTCAAAAATATGACACATGCAACAGCTATAATTGTACTGATATTTGCAGGTATACATATGTGCATTAAAGTTTTAATGTAAAATTAATTTTGAGATTAATGCACTTTTCATTCTTAATGTATATTTAGATTTTCATTTATCTAAAAGATACTATCATTTGTATAAATTTAAGTGGTTGTTTTCTGAGTCTCATATATATTGCATATCTGTATATTTAAGTCTCAAATTTACATGCTTTATTATTAAAGTGCTTCAGAAAAAAAGTTATAAAATATGATCTAAGCAATAACAAATGTATCAGTGTGCTTTCCTTTCTTCAGATTTCACAAGAAAGCAGTATAGAGAAAGTAAAAGAGAACACTGAGAAAATGCAGCAAGAAAAAGATGACGATGTGTCTTTACTATCTGAAGGTCAGCTGGTAGTACGAAGCTTGTCATCTTCTGAAAATGAAACAGAAATAACAGAGGAATTGGAACCAGAAGGTGACTTTCCTTTTTAAACTAACATTTTTTACTTGGCCCTTTGCCTTCTTTGGTCTGTTAGAGTATGCATCATAGAACATTTCATTTAATAGTAGGATCTACCTCATGATACCTATTTCTCTTTTTTCCTTTTTTTTATTTTTATAATTTTTATTTCAAAATATTATGGGGTACAAGTATTCATGTTACATGAATGAATTGTATAATGCTAAAGTCAGGGCTTTTAATGTGCCCATCACCAGAATGTGTACATTGTACTTGATAGGTAACTTTTTAGCCCTCAACCCCTTCCACCCTCCCCCATTCTTAGTTTCTAATGTTCTTCACACACCAGCGGTCCCCAGCATTTTTGGCACCAGGGACTGGTTTCATGGAAGACAATTTTTCCATGGACCAAGGTGAGGGGTGGGGAGGCAGAGCTCAGGCAGTGATGCAAGTGATGGCGAGCGGCTATTAACACAGATGAAGCTTCCCTTGCCCACCCACTGCTCACCTCCTGCTGTGCAACCAGTTCCTGAGTTTCATGGAAGACAGTTTTTCCATGGACAGGGGTAGGGGGTTGGAGCTCAGGCAGTAATGCACACCCCAGTTCCTAACAGGCCACGAACTGGTACTGGACCATGGCCCAGGGGTTGGGGACCACAGCTTTAGACCACTTTATGACCATGTGTACCCATCATTTGGCTCTCACTTTCTAGTGAGAACATGTGGTTTTTGCTTTTCCATTCCTGAGATACTTCTCTTAGGATAATGTTCTCAAGTTTCTGCAAATGATATTACTTCATTCCTTTTTTATGGCTGAATAGTACTCCATGGTGTGTATATATATATCACATTTTCTTTATCCACTCATCAGTGGACTCTTAGGTTGATTCCACATCTTTGCAACTGTGAATTGTGCTGCAATAAACATTGTGGTATAGGTGTCTTTTTGATACAGTGGCTTCTTTTCCTTTGGGTAGATATCCAGTAGTGGAATTGCTGGATTAAAAGGTAGGTCTACTTTTAGTTCTTTGAGGAATCTCCATACTGTTTTCCTTAGAGGTTGTACTAATTTACAGTCCCATAAACAGTGTATACAAGTTCCTTTTTCACCACATCCACGCTAACATTTATTGTTTTTTGATTTTTAATAAGGGCCGTTCTAATGGGGGAAGGTAGTATCTCATTGTGGTTTTAATTTGCATTTCCCTGATAATTAGTTATGTTGAGCATATCTCTGTTAGCCTTTCATATATTGTTTGAAAAGCTTCTGTTCATGTCTTTTGCCCACTTTTTAATGAAGTCATTTGGTTTTTTCTTCCTGATTTGAATTCTTTGTAGATTCTGGATATTAGCTCATTGTTGGATGTTTAGTTTACAAATATTTTCTCCCATTCTGTAGGGTGTCTATTTACTCTGTTGATTATTTCCTGTACTATGCAGAAACTTTTTAATTTAATTAGATCCCATTTATTTATTTTTGTCATTGCCGTATTTGCCTTTGGGATCTTAGTGATAAATTCTTTGCCTAGGCCAATGTCTAGAAGAGTTTTTCCTACGGGTTCTTCCAGAATTTTCATGGTTTCAGGTCTTACATTTGGTCTTTAATCCATCCTCAGGTAATTTTTGTATATGGCAAGAGATAGGGATTCTGTTTCGTTCTTCTGAATGTGGCTATCCAATTTTCCCAGTGCCATTTATTGAGTAGGTCCTTTCTTCTCAGTATGTTTTAGTCTGCTTTGTCAGAAATCAGTTAGTCATAGCTATATGGTTTTGTTTCTGGTTTCTCTATTCTGTTCCATTCGTCTATGTCTCTACCTTATACCAGTGCCATGCTGTTTTAGTAGTACTATGGCCCTTTAGTATAATTGGAAATCAGGTACTGTGATGCCTCCAGATTTGTTCTTTTTGCTTAAGATCGGTTATTCAGGCTCTTTTTTGGTTCCATATGAAATTTAGGATTATTTTTTCTAGATCTGTAAAAAATGACATTGGTGTTTTGATGGGAATTGTGTTGAATCTGTAAATCACTTTGGACAGTGTGGACATTTTAACAATGTTGATTCTTCTAATCCATGAGCATGGGATGTTTTTCCATTTGTTTGTGTCATATGTGATTTCTTTCATCAGTGTTTTGTAGTTCCTATAGAGAGCTTTCATCTCTTTGGTTAAGTATATTCCCAGGTATTTTATTTTCTTTGAAGCTATCATAAAGAGGATTAAATTCTTAATTTGACTATCAGCTTGACTGTTAATAGAATATAGAAATGCTGCTGATTGGCGTACATTGCTTTTGTAGCCTGAGACTTTACTGAATTTATTTATCAATTCTAGGAGTCTTTGGTGGAATCCTTTAGATTTTCCAGATACAAGATCATATCTTCAGCAAACAGGAATAATTTGCCCTAATTTGGATGCCCTTTATTTCTTTCTCTTGCCTGATTGCTCTGGCTAGTACTTCCAGTATTATATTGAATAGAAGTGGTGACAGTGGGCACCCTTGTCTTTTTCCATTTCTTAGAGGGAATGCTTTTAATTTTTCCCCATTCTGTATGATGTTGGCTGTGGGTTCGTCATATATGGCTTTTATTATTTTGAGGTGTGTTACGTATATGCCTAGTTTGTTGAGGGTTTTTAATCATCAAGAGGTGTTGGATTTTATCGAATGCTTTTTCTGCATCTATTGAGATGATCATATGGTCTTTGTTTTTACTTCTGTTTATGTGGTGAATCATATTTATTAATTTGCATATGTTGAACCATCCTTGCATTCTCAGGATGAAACCCATTTGATCATCGTGCATTATCTTTTGATATGCTGTTGAATTCAATTTGCTAGTATTTTGCTGAGGATCTTTGCATCTGTGTTCATAAGAGATACTGGTTCATAGTTTTCCTTTTTTATTGTGTCCTTTCCTTCCTTTAGTATCAAGGTGTTACTGGCTTCATAAGGATTCCCTCTTTGTTAATGTTATGAAACAATTCAGTACAATAGGTGCCTGTTCTTCTTTGTAGATCTGGTAGAATTCATTTGTGAATCCATCTGGGCCGGGACTTTGTTTTTTGGGGAGATTTTTTGTTACTGTTTCAATCTAACTGTTTTTTATTGGTCTCTTCAGGATTTCTATTTCTTCCTGATTCAGGCTCAGGAAGTTGTGTGTTTCCAAGAATTTATCCATTTTCTCTAGGTTTTCAGTTTCTCTAGCTTAGAGGTTTCCATAGTAGTCTTGGATGATATTTTGTATTTCTGTGGCATCAGTTGTAATATCTCCTTTTTCACTTCTGATTGTGTTTATTTGAGTCTTTTCTGTTTCTGGTTAATCTAGCTAGTGGTTTATCAGTCTTGTTTATCCTTTCAAAGAACTAAATTTATGTTTAGTTCATCCTTTGTGCTGGTTTTTTTTTTTGTTTTTTTTTTTGGTTTCCATTTCATTCAGTTCTGCTCTGAGCTTTGTTATCTATTTCCTTCTACTGACTTTGGGTTTGGTTTGCTCTTTTTCTAGTTCCTTGAGGTATGATGATAGGTTGTTAATTTGTGATCTTTCTATCTTTTTGATGTAATCATTTAAGGCTAGGAACTTTCCCCTAACACTGTAGATTTTTAGAAGCTTGTGTCACTTTTGTCATTCAATATAAAAATTTTTTATTTCCATCTTGATTTCATCAATAACCCAAGGATTGTTCAGCAGCAGGTTTTTTAATTTCCATGTATCTGTTTAGTTTTGAAAGTTTCTCTTGAAATTGTTTTCTGATTTTATTCCATTATGGCCTGAGAAGATTTAATACATGGTATGATTTCAATTTTTCTAAATTTGTTGAGACTTGTTTTGTGGCCTAATATATGATCTGTCTTGGAAAATATCCCATGTACTGATGAGAAGAAGGTATATTCTGCAGTTTTGGGGGTGAATGTTCTGTAAATGTCTCTTAGGTCCATTTGTTCTAGAGTCCCATTTAAGTTCAGTATCTCTTTGTTGATCTTCTGTCTCAAAGATCTATCTAGTTATGTCAGTAGAGTGTTCAAGTCCCTGGCTATTAGGATGTTGCATTTTATTTCTTTCCTTAGATCTAATAGAATTTGCTTTATGAATCTTGTGGCTCCTGTGTTAGATGCATACATATGGAAGATGGTTATATCTTCTTGTTGAATTGATGCCTTTGTCATTATATAATGACCATCTCTGTCTTTTTTTTACCATTGTTGACTTAGAGTTTATTTCATGTGGTAAGAAAATAGCCACTTCTGCTCGCTTTTGGTTTCCATATGCGTGGAATATTTTTTTCCACCCCTTTACCCTGAATCTGTGAGAATCTTTGCGAGTTAAATGGGTCTCTTAGTGACAGTATATATTTGGGTTGTTTTTTAATCCATTCAGCCAATCTACATATTTTAAGGGAGACATTAAGACCATTCACATTAAATGTTAGTATTGATATGTGAGGTACTGTTCTGGTCATAATTTTGATTGTTACCTAGTTGCTTTGTTCTCTCCCTTATGTTACTGTTTTATAAAGGCTTTGAGTTTTGACTTTTGAGTGTTTTTACACTGGTGGGTATTGATTGCTCTGTGTCTGTTCCATGTATGGAACACTTTTAAGCATTTCTTATAGAGCAGGTCTAGTAGTGACAAATTCCATCAGTGTTTGCTTGTCTGGGAAAGAATATTTCTCCTTTCATTTTTGAACTTTAGTTTTGCAGAATACAAAATTCTTGGCTAGCAGTTATTGTGTTTAAGGAGACTAAAGATAGGACCCTATTCCCTTCTGGCTTGTTTCTCTTGAGAAGTCTGCTTTTAGTCTGATGGGTTTTCCTTTGTATATTACTTGATGTTTTTTCCTCAGAGTTCATAGGAGTTCCTCCTTCATGTTGACTTTGGCCAGTCTGATGACTCTATGCCTTGGTGATGCCTTTTTTGCAATGAATCTCCTAGGTGTTCATTGAGCCTCTTGTATCTGGATGTCTAAATCTCCAGCAAGATCAGGAAAATTTTCTTTAATTATTCCCTCAAATAGGTTTTACAGGCTTTTGCTTTTTCTTCTTCACCCTCAGGGATGCCTATGATTCCTATATTTAGCCATTTTACATAATCCCATAGTTCTCATAGCGTTTGTTCATTCCTTTTGATTCTTTGTCCTTTATTTTTAACAGACTGGGTTAATTCAAAAGAGTTGTCTTCAAGCTCTGAAATTCTTTCTTCTGCTTGGTCTAGTCTGTTATTAAAACTTTCCTCTGTGTTTTGTATTTCCCTAAATGACATTTTCACTTCCAGAAGTTCTATTTGGTTTTTTGTGGTTTTTTTTTTTTTTCGTTTTTGTAATATATCTATCTCTTCAGTAAATTTTTCATTCATTTCCTGAATTATTTTTCTGCTTTCTTTGAATTGGTTTTCCATTTTCTTTAGGATCACATTGATTTTCTTTACAATCCATATTCGAAATTCTTCATCTGTGGTAAGGAGTGCATCCCCAAGTGGGCTGGCAACATGGTGCTCTGTTATCAGGTAACTCCCAGTTCACTGGCAATAGCAGCTTCGTGGCTCATGAGGGTAGAGAAGGCCTCCAACAGTTTGGGAGCTTGCAGTCTTCCAGAGATATAGGGGAGGAAAAACAAACACTCCCACCTACCCTTTCCATTGGGCTCCAAATGCCTCGGGGGTTGATCTCTGCTGAAATCTTGCTCCTTCTTGTTCTGCTCCACAATGTCTTCCCATGGAATCTCTAGTAAGTTCTGGCACCTTTCCCTCAGAATTACACCGGGATTATGTTTTTTTCCTATCTAAAACGTTTTCTTATTTCTGAAACGATCTGGCGACTGATGTCTCTAGTCAGCCATCTTGCCTCCCCCTGATACCCATTTTTTTTTTAATTTTTTTTATTTCAGCATATTATGGGGGTACAAATGTTTAGGTTATATAAAATATATATATTGCCTTTGCTCCACCTGAGTCAGAGCTTCAAGTGTGTCCATCCTCCAGACAGTGCGCACCGCACCCATTAGATGTGTATATACCCATCCAATCTGCCCCCCTCCCATCTGCCCAACACCCAATGAATGTTATTACTATAACACTTAAGTGCAATTAAGTGTTGATCAGTTAATACCAATTTGATGGGGAGTATATGTGGTGCTTGTTTTTCCATTCTTATGATACTTCACTTAGTAGAATGGGTTCCAGCTCTATCCAGGATAATAATAGAGGTGCTAGATCACCATTGCTTTTTGTGGCTGAGTAGAACTCCATGGTATACATATACCTCATTTTATTAATACACTCATGTATTGATGGGCACTTGGGTTGTTTCCACATCTTTGCAATTGTGAATTGTGCTACTATAAACATTCTAGTGCAGATGTCTTTTTTATAGAATGTCTTTTGTTCTTTTGGGTAGATGCCCAGTAATGTGATTGCTGGATCAATTGGTAGTTCT
>CAUYSK010005229.1:0-12451 GCA_963575035.1 Avahi laniger | reverse complement strand
TGAGAACCAAATCAAAGACTCAATACCTTTCCTGATAGCAACAAGGAAAATAAAACACCTAGGAATATATTTAACTAAGGAGGTGAAAGACCTCTCCATGGAAAACTAGGAAACACAGATAAAAGAAATAGCAGAGGACATAAATAGATGGAAAACCATACCATGTTCACAGACTGACAAAATCAACATTGTTAAAATGCCCATACTACCCAAAGTGATCTACAGATTAATTGCAATCCTTATTAATCTACCAACATGATTTTCCTCAAATCTCAAAAAAATAATTTTATGTTGTGTATGGAAGCAGAGAAGATCCTGTATAGCCAAAGTAACCTTAAGCAAAAAGAACAAATCAGGAGGCATCAATTTACCAGACTTCAAGCTAGACTACAAGGCTTTAGTAATCAAAACAGCATGGTACTGGCACAAGAACAGAGACATAGACCAATGGAACAGAACAGAGAACCAGATATAAAACTATCGTCATATTGCCATCTGATCTTTGACAAAGCACACAAAAACATACACTGGGGGAAAGAATCCCTATCTAATAAATGGTGTGGGAAAATTGGAGAGCCACATGTAGAAGACTGAAATATAATCTGCACCTCTCACCACTCACAAAAATCAACTCACAATGTATAAAAGATTTAAACCTAAGGCATGAAATTATAAGAATTCTAGAAGAAAATGTTGGAAAAACTCCCATAGACATCATCCTAGGCAAATAATTTATGAAGAAGACCCCAAAAGCAATCAAAATAACAACAGAAACAAATAAGTTTTCCTGATCAAATTAGAAAGCTTCTGCATAGCCAAGGAAACAATCTATAGAGAATAGACAACCTACAAAATGGAAGAAAATATTTGCCTGCTATGCATCCAATAAAAGGCTAATAACTGAAATCTATACAGAACTCAGGTAAATCATCAAGAAAAAAATCAAACAACTCCATTGAAAAGTGGGCACAGGACATGAACAGAACCTTTTCGAAAAAAGATAGATGAATGGCCAGCAAACATAAAAAATGCTTAACATCTCTAATCATCAGGGAAATGCAAATCAAAATTGCAATGTGATATCACCGAATACAGTGAGAATGACTTTTATCAAAAGTTCCAAAACAGCAAATATTGATGCGGATGTAGAGAGATAGGAACACTCATCCACTGCTGGTGGGACTGTAAACTAGTACAACCTCTATGGAAAGCAGTTTGGAGATACCTCTATGATCTAAAAGTAGACCTACAATTTGATCCAGCAATCCCACTACTGGATATCTACCCAAGGGGAAAAAAAAGACATATACACTCAAATATTTATAGCAGTACAATTCACAATTGCAAAGATGTGAAAACAACCCAAATGCCCATCAATACATGAGTGGATTAACAAAATATGGTATATGTATACTATGGAGTACTTACTCAGCCATAAAAAAATGGTGAACAAATATCTCTTGTATTAATCTGGATGGATCTGGAGCCCATTCTCCTGAGTGAAGTATCATCATAATGGAAAAACAAACACCACATGTACTCACAATTAAATTGGTACTAATAGATCAACATTTGTGTGCACATATGAAAGTAACAATCATTTGGGATCAGGCAGGTGGGGGGTAGGAGCAGATGGATAAATTCACATGTCATAGGTGTGGTGCATGCTGTCTGGAGGATGGACACGCTTGTGGCTTTGATTCAAGTGGTGTAAAAGCAATTTATGTACCCACAGACTTTGTATCCCTATAATATTCTAAAATTAAAAAAATAAATTTAAAGAAATAAGAATATTAGTAAAGAAAAATAAATTATAAAAAGGAACAAAATAAAAATTCTGTTACAGAAATACATTATAATTAAAATGGCATTTTTGCTATAGAGATTTGACAGAATATTTAAGCAAGCAGAAGGAAAAGTAACTGGACTTCAAAATAAGTCAATTGAAATTATCCACTCTGAGAAATGGAAAGAAAATAGAATGAAGAAAAGTGAATAGTGACTGAGGGACCAGTGAGATGTAATCAAATGAAATGTTGTACTAATTTTGGAACTTCTAGAGGAGAAGAGATTGAGAAAATGATAGAAAGAATGTATGAATAAATAATGGCCAAATTTTTCCCAAATTTGATAAAAGACATAAATCTATATAACAAAGGTATTACTTTATCTTCCATAAAATTGTACAAATAGAGGTTTGTCTAATTCCTTTCAATGTGAACCCAGTGAGAATCTTTGAATAGGAAAGGAATCATATTAGAATAGTTTCTTTTTAACTTCAGAATAGGATTGTTGGAGACTGAGTTGATTAAAAAAATGTAACTGAATCAGTGTGAGGTAAACTTTGTACATGAAAAGTTTGCAAAGCAGTGGAAATGGTGCGAAATGATCTGTCAGGCAATTCGTTTAAACTGAGTCTGAAGGAGAGGAGGAATATTTAGTATAAAATAGATTTTGAAAGGTCAGGGAATGAAAGAGCTTGACAGAATTTGCAATAAGAGAAAATTAAGAGAAACAGTGCCAGTTCAAAATAAAATCTGTAAATAGTAACCTGATTGCCAGGAGCTGATTGTTCAATTTTGTCATAGTTAGCCCGTTGCTTGTCTCCCTGCAACGTTAGGATTTCCAATTCACTGCTTACTAGCTTTAAAATGCCAATATAGGAAAACATAGGTAACTAATAAATAGGCATTCCAGACCTACTCAGAGGTAAGAGGCATAATTTTTGAAAGAAAGGAAATCATTGCTCCATTGACCATGGAAATAAACAGTGACCACATAGATGTGGGTTTCTACCTAGTTCAGTTTGGCTATTCACAATGCTGGGTCTGGACAATGATCAAAAATGGGAGAGAGCCAAGGGCTTCTTCACCAGCAACCTTTTTATCAGGACTTACGTTTTTATTAAAAAACTAAATTTTGTCACAGATATTTATTCACAAACAAGTATAATAATAGTTATACAAACTCTTGTGAGTTCAATATATTCAAAGTATATTTCAGGCAGATGGGATATTAGTTTAATTTCATAATCAAATAAACATCTAGTCATGTCATATAATGGCATTTCTAAGAAAAAAATGGGACACAGGAATTGACTGAGTCTTAGCCTTAAAAATCACTTGGAAAGGCATTAACTCTTGTTATTAGAGATAATTAGAAGGGTTCATCTGATTATTATGTAATATTAAGGTAAAGTTGAAGATGTCTATATAATATATTGTCTGTATAATCCACATGTACTGCTATACATTTCATAAATTTTCCTATCATCTTTTATGATGATGAACAAAATTGATTGTGTAGTTTTAGACAGTGACAATGGTTTCAGAGTCTTCTTTTGAATGGTGGATTGTTAATTAAGTTCATTAAAATACCACTAACACACTTTGATTATGGACTATTAATTGTGACAACTTAAATGTTATCTGTCTGCTTCTAGGCTACACATTTTAGTCAATTTACACACACATATGTATTTCACTGTTTATGTTTAGTTTTAGGTGAATGACAGAAAATATTAGTCCTTACTATTAATGGCAACAGTTGCAAAAGGTTTGAGTTCCTTCTCTTTTTTTTGTAGACATCTATGTTTTCTCTAGGTGAAAAGGGATAAGATCATGAGAATATGAGAAGAAGCTTGTTGGTAAGAAAATGGAGATAGAATTTAAAACACTGCCATTTTAGTACATTTCCTTAGCTACAGAAATTCTAGGAATGATGATGCCTAATATGTCCATGCTTATGCTTATCTCTTCTTAAATTCCTTTTGAAAGAGATGATGTCAGGGGTGGAAAGTTGTTTTATCATTTATTTTATTGTACATTGTATGTAGAAGGAAAATATTAACAATATAATTCTAGGGAGTGTGACCATAGAATTTGTTGACAAAGTTCTAATATTTAACAGTGAAAGAAGAGTTTATTAATCACAAAGCCAGAAAAAAAGGTATAAAGTGGCCCTATCCCGAGCAAAATTTTGCTGTATGGTCACCCTTGATTATGGATAAAGCATGATCAGATTAAGTGAGGATAGATAAAGTCTCCTAATTTCACTTTGTAATCTTATAGGTCTATTAATAAATGTTTATATTTATGCAATTAAAATCTCTATTTCCCAAGGATGGGGAAATAAAAATAATAATTTAAGAGAATTGAACAAAATGATTGAAATAATTACAAATCCTGTGGATAATTAAGATTATTTATACATTAAATACAGATAAATAAAGTGTGAATGTAAAACAAGGAATACAATGACAGTGATCATAAGATAATGAGCTGAACTTGAGAACAAATGAAAATAAACAAACAAAACTCCAAAATAAGTGAAACATTACCAAATAAAATACAAATTTAATTTAAATAGTAAATTAAAACAATAATATGAAATGAAAATGAAAGTATTTGCTAAAACGAAGGTGTAGGGAGGCAGCCAAATTCCCCGCAAAAAAACCAGGTCCCTTTGGTTGGGTTGCAAGGTATAAGAAAATAATAGAAAATGGAAAATAATGGAAATAAAAGAATACACAGAGATGAAGTATAGTTTTATAAATTTATAAAGATTATAGGCACAGTGGGTGTTCAGGGGTCCTGGATTTCTCTGTCAATCTCAGAAGCCACGAATGAAGTCTCACATGGTCATTTATAGGTAAGAGTGATCAGTTGCCAGAGGTAGCAGATTTACATAACAGCAAGTAGTTCCTCTTAGGTTAATAGTTTTTCAAAAGGCTTCTACAGATCCCTTAACTGATTCTATCTACGTGGTGAACAAATGGTTACAAAATCTTTCAAAGATTAACTTCTAAGTTCTAAGATGAATTTATCACTTAACAGAGGGGTTAAACAGAGATATATTGGCTCCGTATTTTCTTTATCAGGTTATTGTGAATGGAGACAGATAGTCCGGAGATTTAAGCGGGAACTGTCCCTTGCACTAACTGCTTATAGCCAGGGTGACTGTTTGTTTGGGGCAGATACTCTTTGATTAGCTCTCATCCTATAGTTTTTAACAGATCTCCTTTTCTTTACAAAGAAAATCCAAACCTTTAGGTCTGAGAAACTCGTTGCCTTGTGGTATACAGCCACTACTGTCTTTCCGAGATACCCTCCTGAGGTGCAACAGCTTTTGATATGCAAACTAACACATTCACATATTCCTTCAGGGCAAAGCTCTGCAAAACTCCTGAGACATATCCTGTCCCCAATATATTTATATTAACTCATGGAGCAACACTAAGAGTTATTTCAGTATCTATGTAATCAACTGTATGCCAATCTTCATGCCTATTTATAGAGAAAGTTAAAGCTCATAGTAAAATATTAACAAAAATATACACAAGAAGTTGATGAGCATGCACCTAAAATGACCCCTCTTTAGCCTAAAGAAAATAGTTAATTTACTTGAAAAGTGACAAAAATGTATCCATCATAAAATTTCTAGACCAGACAATGCATAAACAAAAATAATGCTATACATTGTAAATTGAGGAAATTCCAATAGTTAAACCAAAATAGTATAAAAGCGAAAAAAAACAGAAGAAAATATAGGTATTAGTTCAAAAAACTATAAGCCTTCATAATATGCAATTGTGTTACAGAATATGTCAGTGTTTCACAAGCATTGTGCTGCATAATTGCTTCAATGGAATTGGACTTTTAAACAAATGTTGCATGTGAAGAATATGATTCAATTTACAAACTTTCATTTCCTTCTATAGAGGGTGTTTTATGTACAAGGCACTGTTAATATATTCTATGTAAATTCTCTCCAACCTGAAAAGATGTGACATGAGAAGATACCTACTATAAAACTACAATAATATTATCTATATCAAAATGTATATCATAATGTTAAGAAAAATTCTCAACAAACTACATATAGAAAGAACATACCTCAACACAATAAAAGTCATATATGACAAACCCACAGCTAACATAGTACTAAATAGACAAAAGCTGAAGGTCTTTCCTCTAGGAACTGGAATCCTAGCCAGAGCAATTAGGCAAAATAAAGAAATAAAAGCCATTCAAGTTGCAAGGGATAAAGTTAAATTGTTTCTCTTTACTGATGATGTTATCTAATATCTAGAAAAACCTAGAGTCTAACAAAAAAAGCTTAGATTTGATAAATAAATTCAATAAAGTTGCAAGATGCAAAATCAACATACAAAAATCAGTACTGTTTCTACACACTAATAATAAAATAGTTGAGAAAAAAATCAAAAAGTCAACCTCATTTATAATAGCTACCAAAAAAAACCCCATCTAGGAATAAATTTAACTACAGACGTGAAAGATCTCTATAAGGAAAACTACAAAACACTGATGAAAGAAATTGAAGAAGACATAAACAAATGGAAGGATATTCCATATTCATAGATCAGTAGAACGAATATTGTTACAATGACCATTCTGCCCAAAGCATTCTATAAATTCAATGCAATCTCTATCAAACTACCAACATTTTTCATAGAATTGGAAAAATCAATTCCAAAATTCAAAAGGAATCAAAAAATAGCGTGAATAGTCAAAGCAATCCTAAGCAAAAAGAACAAAACTGGAGACATCACATTATCCAATGTCAAATTATACTACACAGCTATAAATTCACTACAATTGATCATTAAATAATATATTTTGATGCTAATTGGAGAATAGTTCCAGAGTCATTGAAATCAATTACATTAACAGTGAAATTCATTCAGTATATGGTCCACCATTTAGACATAATTAACAATACACACGCATGCACACACATACACACACAGTATTCTGTAACATAGCTATCAATATTTCTAACTGTTGTGTTATTTCTATTCCCCTGTATTTTACTTTCCTTCTTGAAGTAGTTCTTTAGCAATAAGTGTGTTGGAAAATAAGCAATAACTCACTTTGCCTTATGTATGTGGAGCAGATTCCCCTTATATTTGCCTCATAATGTTTGGAAGTGCTACCAACCAGTGAGAATTTCCAAAGGTCTTTGAGAAAGAAACTGAAAAAAAAAATAGGAAATTTTGTTTGACTAGCAGACCAGTGTTTAGACTGCAATATTTGTTTCTTTCCAGATGCAGGAGATGAGCTATAAAATTTAGCTTTTTTTGTTGCTGTTGTTCAATGAGTTAAAGTGTAGAGAAAGAAAGGAATGACAATTTTCTTCACTCTTCAAAATTATGACAGCTGAATCTTCTGGTCACAATTTAGATCATCAGATTGAACATACATCGATTTGCCAAAAGCAACAGTTGTAGTAAAAGATTGAAGATAACTTTTAGTAAATGATTGAAGATAAATGTCTAATAGAAGATGAATCTGTAATAGAGCCTGCAGATCAATAATCCAAAGATCTGATAGGCACACAAAGATATATTTTCCCAAATATAAGCCCCATGGCAGAAATGTATTGTACATTTATGGTTGCTGTGATGACCAGTAGAAGAAAAGCTATGCCAACTCACAATTGTAGCTTCAATCACTTGAGACATAAAGAATCCAGGGCAGCAGTATTTTTGTAACTAAGGAAAAAAAATCAGTTGTTCCAAAGGGTTATACAGGATCAAATAGAAATAATTTGAATATCAGTTGGCACATAGGAATATATGTATTCATCTGTATTTACCACATAATACATATATAATTACATACATATGTTTATAATCTATGCATGTCAATGTGTGTGTGTGTGTGTGCATGTGTGTATGTGTAAAGAAGTCACACCAGACTGTCCCATCTTCAGATTCTGAATTTCTTAAATATTTGCTTGTGGATAATTTATTTGTCAAGTTTTATTTTTGTATGTTTTAAAATATGCTTTAGAAAAGAGGTTTTCAACTTTGGTTAATTGACATTTTACTCGCCTAGATATTTGTTGTGGGGATGGAATTGTCCTGTACATTGTAGGAAGTAAGAAGCATCATTGATCTCTCACCAGTAAATGCCAGTAATAGCCAATGTCCTAGTTGTGACACTAAATATTTCTCTAGATATTTCCAACTGTTTCATGGGGTGGGAGAAATGGTGGAAAAAATTGCACCTGTTAAGATCTACCACCTAGAGAAAAATATTCAGTAAAAGACACTTGCAAAAACTCTGTCTCAGCATAAACAGATCCTTTGTAAATGAGTAATATAATTTCAACTTTATATATTGCTATATTCTTTATGTATCATATCTTTTGTTCTGTGACCAAAGTCACATTTGAGAACTATGATAATTTATTTAGTAAAATCTATATAAAATAATAAAGTCAAAGTTATTATCACATACTTCTACTTTAAAAATTCTCCTTAAATTCATTGGAAGACTGTAATGATTGTGTAGTTATGAATTATTTATAAAGAAGTGTGTAAATTATATAACAATAATCTCTATGCATTGTATTAGAATTTTAAAGACTAGAGACACAAGCATCTTCCATAAAATTACTTCTATATAAAAATAAAATGTTAATAAAGAATATGAACTTAAAAATGGTTTAAAATCAATGCTTTTCTAACTTTAAAAACCTATTGAATCTCACAGTACTTTGATACTCTCTGCATTAATCCTTCTAAACCATGATACTACTTTGTTATAAGTTTCAAGGACACATCGAAAGAGAATTAAATTATAAAGTAACATAATGCTTGTTTTTTTTTAATTCAGAATATTATGGGGATACAAACATTTTGGTTACATGAAATGCATTTGTCTCATTCAAGCCAGGGCCACAAGCGTGTCCTTCCCCCATACAGTGTGCCCCATCTCCATTAGCTGTGGATTTACCCACCCCAACCCCTCTACTCCCACTCCCCAGCCCCCCACCTGATCAGTACCCAGTGAGTATTACTACCATGTGAGCACCTTAGTGTTGATCAATTGGTACCAGTTTGATGGAGAGTACATGTGGTGCATGTTTTTCCATCCGTGTGATACCTCACTTCGAAGAATGGGCTCAATCTCTTTCCAGGATAATACAACAGGTGCGAGATCATCATCACTTTTTGCAGTCAGTAATATTCCATGGTATACATATACCACATTTTATTAATCCACTTAAGCATTGATGGGCATTTGGGTTGTTTCCATATCTTTGCAATTGTAAATTGTGCTGCTATAAACATTCCAGTGCAGATGTCTTTACTATAGAATGTCTTTTTTCCTTTGGATAGTAGTGGGATTGCTGGATCGAATGGTATTTCTATTTTTAGGTCTTTGAGGTATCTCCAAATTACTTTTCACAGGAGTTGTACTAATTTGCAGTCCCAGCAGCAGTGTAAGGGTGTTTCAATTCCTACACATCCATGCCAGAATTTGTTATTTTGGACTTTTTGACATAGGCCATTTTCACTGGAGTCAGGTGATATCTCATTGCAGTTTGATTTGTATTTCCCTAATGCTTAGAGATGTAGAGCACTTTTTTTATATGTTTGCTGGTCATTATTCTGTCTTCTCTTGAAAAGTTTCTGTTCATGTTCTTTGTCCATTTATTGATGGGGTTGTTTGACTTTTTCTTGTTGATTTTCTTAAGTTCTAGATAGATTCTTGTTATCAGCCCTTTATGGGATGTGTAGAAAGCAAATATTTTCTCCCATTCTGTAGGTTGTCTGTTCTCTCTAAGGACAGTTTCCTTGGCTGTGCAGAAGCTTTTTAATTTGATCAGGTCCCATTTGTTTATTTTTCTTGTTGCTATGATTGCTTTGGGGATCTTCTCCATAAATTCTTTACCTAAGATGATGTCTGAAAGAGTCTTCCCCATATTTTCTTCCAGAATTCTTAAGGTTTCACGTCTTAGGTTTAAGTCTGTTATCCAATGTGAGTTGATTTTTGTGAGAGGTAAGAGTTGGGGAGCCAGTTTCAATATTCTGCATGTGGATATCCAGTTTTCCCAGCACCACTTATTGAATAGAAATTCTTTTCCCCAATGTATATTTTGTCTGCTTTGTTGAAGATTAGATGACAATATGAGGATGATTTTATATCTGGGATCTCTGTCCTATTCCAAAGGTCTATATCTCTGTTCTTGTGCCAGTACCATGCTGTTTGGGTTCTATAGTCTTATAGTAAAGATTGAAGTCTGGCAGACTGATGCCTCTCAATTTTTTCTTTTTGCTTAAGATTGCTTTGGCTACACGAGGTCTTTTTTGGTTGCAGACGAAGTGTAGAATTGTTTTTTCTAAATCTGTAAAGAATGATGGTGTAATTTTGATAGGGATTGCATTAATTCTGTAGATCACTTTAGGTACAATGGACATTTTAACAATATTGATTCTACCAATCCATGAGCATGGTAGGGATTTCCATTGGTGTACATCATCTACAATTTCTTTTCTCAGTGTTTTGTAGTTCTCCCTATAAATATCTCTCACCTCCTTCATTAAATATATTCCTAAATATTTAAATTTCTTTGATGCTATTGTGAAAGATGTTGTCTTTGATTTTATTTTTGGTTTGACTATTATTGGCGTATATGAATGCCACTGATTTGTGTGCATTAATTTTGTATTCTAAGACATTACTGCATTCGTTTATCAATTCCAGGAGTCTCTTGGCTGAATCCTTGGGATTTTCTAGTTATAATAGCATGTCATCAGAAAAGAGTGAGAGTTTAACCTCTTTGGCCCCCATTTGGCCCCCTTAATTCTCTTCTCTTGTCTGATTATTCTGGCAAGGACTTCCAGCACTATGTTGAATAGAAGTGAAGATACTGGACAACCTTGTCTGGTTCCAGTTCTAAGCGGGAATGCTTTCAATTCTTTCCATTCAATATGATATTGGCTGTGGGTTTGTTATATATGGCCTTAAGAATTTTAAGAAATGTTCCATTTATGCCTAATTTGTTGAGGGTTTTTATCATAAAAGTGTGCTGGATTTTATCAGATGCTTTTTCAGAATCTATTGAGAGTATCATATGGTCTTTGTTCTTGCTTTTATTTATGTGGTGAATTACATTTATAGATTTGCATATGTTGAACCAGGCTTGCATCCCTGGGATAAAGCCTACCTGGTTATGGTGAATTATTTTTTTGATGTGCTGTTGGATTTGTGTTGCTAAAATTTTTCCATCCATACTAATGAGGGATATTAGTCTACAGTTTTGTTTCTACGTCCTTTCCTGGCTTTAGTATCAACATGATATTGTCTTCATAAAATGAGTTGGGGAGGATATCATCCTTCTCTATGTTTTGAAATAATTTCTGCAGTATAGGTATGAGTTCTTGGTATGTTTGGTAAAACTGAGGTGTGAACCCATCTTGTCACGGACTTCTTTATTTTGGAAGATTTTTTATAGCTGCTCCAATTTCTGTGCTTGATATTGGTCTTTTCAAGAGTTCTATTTTCTCCTGATTGAGCTTAGGGAGGTTGTGTGTTTCCAAGAATTTGTCCACTTCCTCCACATTTTGTAGCTTTTGGCATATAGATTTTTATAGCATTCAAAGATAATGTTTTTTATTTCCATGATGTCTGTAGTGACTTCTCCTTTTTCATTTCCGACTGAGTTTATTAAAGTTCTTTCCTTTCTAGTTCTTGTCAATCTAGAAAGAGGGCTATCAATTTTGTTTATCTTTTCAAAAAACCAGCTTTTGGTTTTATTGATCTTCTGTATAGTTCTTTTGTTCTCAATTTTATTTAGTTCTTCTCTAATTTTAGTTATTTCCTTTCTTCTACTAGGTTTATAATTGATTTGCTCTTCCTTTTCCAGTTCCTTGAGACTGTTTATTAGTTTGTTGATTTGTGAGCTCTTTGCATTTTGGATGTGAGTATTTAATGCTATTAGTTTTCCTCTCAGAAATGTTTTTTCTGTATCCTTCAGGTTTTGGTAGTTCATGTCCCCATTACCATTTAATTCAAAGAATTTTTTGATCTCCATCTGAATCTCTTCCTTCACCCATCAGTCATTCAGCAAAAGATTGTTTAATTTCCATGACTGTGTCAAGCAGTGAGTGTTTCTGTTTGAATTGATCTCTAGTTTTATACCAGTATGGTCTGAGAAGATACATGGTAGAATTTCTATTTTTTTAAATTTGTTGAGGTCTCATTTGTGACCTAGAATGTGGTCAATTTTGGATAAATTTCCATGAGCTGATGAGAAGAATGCATATTCAGCCTTATCTGGGTGAAATGTTCTGTAGATGTCTGTTATACCCATTTGTTCTAGAGTTCTGTTTAAATTCGTTATTTCTTTACTTATTTTTTGTTTGGAGGATCTGTCTATTTCAGTCAATGGGTTGTTGAAATCCCCACTACTATGGCATTACTGTTAATCATGCTATTTAGTTCATACAGGGTTTGCTTTATATATCTGGGTGCTCCTGTGTTGGGTGCACAGATATTAAGAATTGTTAAGTCTTCTTGTTGGATTTTTCCTTTCACTGTTATACAGTGATGATCTTTGTCTTTCTTTACTTTTGCTATTTTAAAATTTATGCTGTCTGAAATCAGAATCGCTACCCCCACTTTCTTTTGGTTTCCAT
>CAUYSK010005228.1:0-43616 GCA_963575035.1 Avahi laniger | reverse complement strand
GGATGGTTCAACATATGCAAATCTGTAAAAGTGATTCATCACATAAATACAAGTAATCTGTATTTTTGATTCAATATATGAAAAAATAACAAAAATATAGTCTTCTCCATCAAAACAAGGTTATAGCCAAAGATCAAGTGCTTGAATCATAACTTCTAGATACATCTGGATCTTCCTCAGTCATCCCCAAATAATAATGATAACCAAGTAGGTTACTCACACTCTCCCCCTAGACTCTGCATTCCTAATGTCAAGCCCAATTCCTATCAAGAAAAGTTCTTCAGAACTCAAATATAAAACCATCCTAATCTTTGACAAAGCAGACAAAAATATTCTTTTCTATTTAAAATGTGGCTGGAGTGAGGTCTAAGATTACTGATTGGAGTCAACATTTTCTCTCAACTTTGTCACTGTTAAAACTTCCAAATCTGATAGTTGAGCTTACCTCTATAGGTTTTATTTCACTATCATTTTTTTCTTCTAAGTTTAAAATGATTCATTTTAAGGTCAACTTGTACTAACTCTGTTAAAATATTACAATTGCTGAGAATTTGAAAAATGTTATACTCAATATCCTTTTTGAAAAATACTCTGAAAGTTTGTAACTAAATTTGATTAAAAGAATAGCACTTTGCCAATAAATAATTAACTTCTCACATACTTTGCTTCCTAATTCTGTAAAGTTACTCTTTAACCTCTCCATCAATCAGTGGTTAAATTGACTATCGTGTCAGAAGATCAAATGAGATATTAGTGAACCAAATACCTATTCCTGACCAATTAATGTTATATTCTTCTCACATGATAATCTCAGTTGGCTGCTTTGTTTTTTGTACTGTTCATTCCATGTTAAGGGTATGTGCAATATGCTCTATGTGGTCTATGCTATTTCTTTCTTGATTTTTTTTTTTTAATGCTTGTAGTGAGCCATCAAATTAATTTTATGGCTCACTACTTGGTCACAACCCACAGTATGAAAAACACCAGTGTTAGCCAGTGAGTATTATCCGCTGGAGGTGGCACCAGCTTCCCCAAAGCATATGACCTTACGGAAGTGGGGTAAATGTATGAAACACAGTCAGGCTTCTGTTTGAAAGGAGGAAAAAGGATTCAAGACTATAGAGGTAGGATAGGCAATCAAGATTGTCTGCTACAGAGACCGTAGCTTACTCATTTAGCTATTCTAACCATCTGGTGTGCTTTGTAGTACTAGATAGACTTGTTTGCCCTTATTCCTATGGCTCCCAACTGTTACTCTTCCTTTTTCCAATTTGATGACAGTTTTGTCTTTTTACCGTGATATTTTTTCTTGTTGCTATGATTGTGCTTCCTTTACATCATCATTCTATCTCCTACCGTCTCATTTTTAAAAGATCCCTTTTCATTTTGCTGCTTCTCATCTACTTAGACAAAGAAAAGACTATGTAGCATCTTAAAAGCTGTGGCTCAAGAGTAATCAGGTTCACGGTAAGGTCTCACATTTCACTTTATGATCTTTTTCATGATTGTGTTTGTTTATTAGATTTTTAAAATTAGATCCAAAATTTTTAGCTGTGGCCCAGATAGTTACTAAGTAAGCTATCACTGAAATATAGAAGTACTCCCAGAACAAAAACCTATGTTGTCATTAAGTAATAATGTAATCATAATACCTGGGGACTCTGTGATATTGTCTTCCTTGTTTCCTTGAGATATTTTGGAAAAAAGAAGTATGCTGACCCCAGAGTTTCATACCTGGGAACTAGAGGATCATTAATTTTAGAATTATGAGTAACATCAGGTGTATTTGTTGTTTTAACCTGGCTTCAGTTACTCAACAAATATTTACTTGCAGATACTTCATTTCATCAATTGTAAGATGGACATTTTCTCATACTTTAACATGTCTGAAAATCAGGGTGCAGCTTACAGTTAGTGATGTCCTACACTTGCTGTTGGCCCTGTGGTAAATCATGATATGTTAATAGTTGGTTGTTAATCCTGGAGATGTGACTGAACTGCAAACCCCTCACTGTTTTAGTTAGCAAACCATTGAACAATAAACCACTTAAAGACCTTTCAGTAAGGAATAGGAGTTTTGTTACTATCCAAAATCTCTTCTGTTGATACCTTCAGTTAAGATTAATACAGGACTACTATCATCAAAGCTTGTAAGAATGGGCATCTGAAGCCAGAGACAATAGAGGATTGCCCTTTTAAGAAATGCCACATTACCCAGGGTCCTGATAGCATGAAGATCACACTGTAAAGAAAACCTTCACACCTGTGACTTTGAGTATAAAAGTGATTCAGAAGAGTTAAACACTAAATGTGAAGAACACCTTAGCCAGTTTAGATTGCTTATATTTTTTTATTCATACATGTTATTTTTAGAATTTCTAAATGAATCTGAAGAACTCTTTCAATATTTAAAAATTAAATAACTTTAAGCAATAAGAAAGCATGTGTCATGGTTTCATTGACAGTGTATTTTCTTTCTTAGTGGTATAAAAAATAATGGTGCCTCATGTAAACAATACTATCTTCAATTTGATGAAACATAAGAGTTTGATTTACTGTCTAACTTATTGAATATTACTATTCTGCCTCCTGTATTTTCTTCTCTTAAGAACTAAGGAACAGAATATCATGCAAGCGAAGTTAACACTACAAGACAATGCATGAATGATAGAGACCAGTATGTCTCAAACTGTGGTCTGGCAGCCACATTATTACCTGGAAACCTGTTAAAATACAAATTCTCAGGACCCACCCAGACCTACTGAATCAGAAATCTGGATGTGGGGCCCATCAGCCTGTGTTTTAGCAAGCCCTACAGGTGATTTTAACAGAAGCTAAAGTTTGAGAACCACTGCTCTATGCAGAATTTCAGACAAGGGAAAAATGCTGGTGCTGGTTACATTCAAGTCAGGTGTATGAGTAGCTTAAAGATTAAGAAAACACAGATTCCTTGTGTTTGGCTCAATTACATCTGCTAACAGTGTCTTTAAAAGGAATGAAGAAATTTACCATGGTGTGTCTTAGCCAACTACCAGGAATACAGGCAGAGTAATGGAATAGTCTAAGAACTGTATCTCCTCCACTTTTGATTGATATTTGATCTTTGTCTTTTCAGCATGATGTATCCCAGACTTTACTCAAGGCAACACTGGACAGTGTTGTAGAAGAATGTGTCAGCTTTGTGGGAGTGGATATTAATATCTGTTCAGAAGTTTTGTTAAGGTGAGTCAAGAAGTCTGTGGCTGAAGATCACAGAATCTTGAGTTTAACTGGCTACTAACCCAAGCTCAGCTAAAACAAGGGGACACATGTGTATAAAGTTGTCAAATATAAAAAAAATCTGTGGGTTTATACACTGCATTAGGTAATCAGTCAGAGGGGAAGACATCATTTAAGAAAAGAATTGTAGCAATTCACATTATCATTTTTAATATTGCAAGTCTAAAGTGAAGAGCATATGGTAACCATTGAGTGCATTAGTGTCGCTAATAGAATTTAAATAAGGCTAACATGGAAAATAGCTGTTTCCCACCACATGAGAGTAGATATTTTTCACTAGTTCAGTCTCTTGCCTGCATATGTCAAAGCTGGCAGTAACCAAAAATTAAATTCTGAGGGTTCAAGGTATGGTTACCATATTTTTACACTAATTCCACAAGTCACCTGTCAAAATTTCCATCATACTATGATCGCATCTTAGATACACTTTTTTCCCCTGTGGTTATAGAAGAGTTGCTTTTTTGTTCATAGCTTTGCATTTATTATACAAGTCTGCTGAAACAGCACGAAATTCCCTGATCTGGACATTTTTCACTGTGAAGCAGGTATCGTGGAAAATATCCCTTACATTTTAAGGTGTTGCTTTTTACCATAGCTACAAACATTTCATAATTCCATATATGGAATGTGATAATAAAATTAAGATTCTCTGAATTTTTTAATTAACCCCAAGCAAACTACTTAATTATATAGATTTGATAGTTTTATATTAATCATGACATTCAAGGATAAGTATCTTTCTGTAGTTCAACTCCTATAGAGCGGGCTGACAAAAAAAAATGGGGGATAGTACAAAACAATTGTAGCTATTGTAACTTCTGCTCATTCACTTTGTAAGCTAACCAGAATTAGGCAGAATTATTACTTGATTGAGAAATACAAAGAATGTGAATGGTGTAGAAATACTGTGAGGAACAGTTCTTTTTCTTGCATCAGCGTTGACCAGTTTACCAACATCTTTATGATAGCTACTGTTTTGTCATCATTTGTCATTCTGTTGTCCATCTTTCCTCTTGGACAACTCTTTCCTCTTTGTCCTTTTTATTTAATTCCCCTTTGGATTAATTTAGGCATATGACAATATGTGATTACAATTGTTTTTATGATCCAAATGTTTTATATCATTGTCTTTTCAGATGAGATCTTTAATCATTTTGTTTATTTTTTTGTAGGCATATTGCAGGACTTAATGCAAACAGGGCCAAAAATATTATCGAATGGAGAGAGCAAAACGGGCCCTTTATTAACCGAGAACAGCTGAAGAGAGTGAAAGGACTAGGTCCAAAATCTTTCCAACAGTGTGCTGGCTTCATCAGAATCAACCAGGATTATATCCGAACATTTTGCAGGTGATTCTTAAAGTGTACGGTTTTGGTTCTGTTGTCAACCTCCTCTCTTGTTGTTTTTACCCAGCCTTCTACTGACTGGCGTAAATTCTAGGTGTCTGTTATTCAGGGCTTCATTCAATAAATGCTGAGTGTCTGTTCTTTGTGAGGCACTGGGAATATAGCATTGAACAAGTCGGCAAGTTCCCCATTCTTATGGAGTTATATTTTAATGTGTGAAATAGACAATAAACAAACTAGTAAAATAAGGAGTTTCAGATGGTAATAAGTGCTATAAAAATTAAAACAGGGATATATGACACTGTCTTGGGGAGCAGTACAACTTCTTAGGATGAGTTATTTATTGAAGAGTTATTTGAGCAGAGTTTTGAATGAAATGAAGGAGCTAGCCACACAGGGATCTGAAGGAAAGCATTCCAGGCAAAGCAAACACTAAATGAGCAAAGTCCTAAAGCAGGGCCAACTTTGGTGTGTTCAAGAAATGAGGTGAAGACCAGCACAGTTGGAGCACAGCAAGTGGCAAGAGTGGTATGAGATGAGGTGATGAAGGTGACTTCACAACAACCACTTCATAGTGACATAGCTGTTCCCTAAGCACAGATGGGCTTCCCTACTGCCTCTTCATTGAAAATTGACCAAAACATTAATTATCAGTACTTTAAAGCTAAATTTTTACTTTCTAATCCTGGTAGCATATAGGTCTCTCTGTTCTCCCAGAGAAGGCTAGAAACTTAGGACTCTTCCCCATCTTCCTCTCTTTAATTCTGTCTACCTCCCATGATGAGGTGACCTGAGATTTTAGTTTCAGACTGTTCTTTTTATATGTATTTTTTACATTATTCATGAGCAGTTATTTAACTTAATAAGTTTGTATGATTTCTGTGTTCATCACTGTTTCTTATAGCTCATGTTATCATTTTTCTTGAATTCATTGTTTTTACTGGAGTTTAGCCTTAATAAATTCTTTTTAGAGAGGATATATGAGGATATACTAAAGTTCTTAGCATGTCTGGAAATGATTTAATTTGCTCTCCTCCTTGAATGCTAGTTTGGCTAGGTATATGATTTTAAATACAAAATCATTTTCTCTCAGAACTTTTAAGACATTGTAACACTGTGTTCTAACATCTGATGTTTGCCAGTGAGAAATCTGATACTAGTCTGATTCCAGATCCCTTTCAAAGTAGTGTTTTATTTTTCTCTCTTGAAAGCCTTTTGGGATTTTTAAAATTATTTATTTTCTAAAGTTTCCCCATAATATGTCAAGTATGAGTCTTTTTCTATTTATCTTATTCTACACTCAGTAGGTTCTTTTAATAACTTGTGTTTTTCTGTAGCTCTGAGAAATCTTCTTATTTCATTTCCCTTCATTTTTCTCTGTTCTCTGTTGAATGCCAATTATACAACTGAATCAGTCAAGAATGTTTTTGGCTTTAGGTAACAGAAAACCCTATTAGCAGTGATTTAAACAAGTAGGTAGTAATTTCTATGAAGTGAAAAGTCAGAATCTGGTTGCTGCTTTTAGTATATTTATATGGCAGAGAAATAAGTACATGTTTAATTAAAGACATTTTTCTGCCCAACCTCCCCTTTTTTAATTTTTTTTTTTTTCCTGGTTATAAATGGCTTCAGTAGTCAGCAAACTGAATCTTCAGGCCAAATTCAAGGAGTTGCGACATCTTCAGCAGGTGTTGAGATCACAAATGAGAAGCGGGGCAAAAAGAAGAGCAAAACTACAGTGAATGTTTTACTGAAGCCAAATCCTTTGGACCAAACTTGTATTCATCCAGAATCATACGACATAGCAATGAGGTAAGTCTGCGGCCCATGTGGGAATTCTCCATACCCAGAGTGAGTTCTTTATGGCACATGGCCTTTGTTTTGACATAATGGAAACTGAAAAATATGACTGTGTTTAACGTGACAACATTTTTCAGAAGTTCCGCATTGCTAAGTTATGTGGCACATTATTTTATTTCAGTGAGGAATGAAACCATTATTCCTGGAGCAATGTCAAACTAATAAACCCTGGTACTAATGGTGAAGTGTGTGTAATGGAAATTGCATGGCACTCTCCTCTGTTTGTTTTGGAAATTAACAAGACACAATTGACTAGCACCTGGCATAAAACTTGTGCTTTTCTAAAGATAAAGCTCTTTTGAAAGTAAACAGCCAACTCAGTTTTCCTAAGAAATGTCCTGTTTGATGATTACAGAGCTTAAGAAATGATGTACTTTCAGTGAACACACATTAACACAGAATGATATCAAAGAAGTTTTTGAGTACAAGGAAAGTTTAATGTGAGGCATTAAGAGAAAAAAACTTTTTAATAGCACATTTAATTAGTTTTAAAATTTTTTAATTAGTTCGAAAACAGTGACTTGCTACATAATCAAATTTTCTGAAGGTTCTTACTCAATTTTATGATGATGGATTAAAAATAATATGTTAACTTTCATTGAACCTAAAATGAGATTTTTAACTTGTTTTGAAATCATTTATATTTGATTTTCATAAATGTCAGTGGTTTGCTTTCTTTTAAAAATGTTTAAAATAAAAAGACTGTTGCACATTATAAAGAACTTAGAAAATAGAAAAAAGAAGTAAAAAAAAAATAGCATCAAAACATCAGTTCCTGGTTTTCCCAAAAAATTTTATTATGAAGAAAATTTAAGCATACAGAAAAATTGACAAAAAATTAGTGAATTCCTATATATCACATCTAGATTTTATTATTGACATTTTACTATATCTGTTTTTCTACATATCTATCCATCTATTTGTCTATCAATCCATCTTATTTTTTTATGCATTTCAAAGAAGTCTGCAAACGTCGATACACTTTACACTAAATATTCCAGCATGCATATAATTTAACTACAATTTGATCGTTCCTTATAGTTGTTTTTTTTTTTTTTTTACTTTTGAGGTAAAATTCACGTGTAATTAAATTTTAAATGTACATTAGCTGAATTTTGACAAATATCTATACGTGTGCAAACTAAACCTCCATCAAGATAAAGAACATTGCTATTATTGAAAAACGTTCCCCTATACCTCTTCTACCAGTCCCCGCCCCAACTTGCCACAGGTAACTGCCTGTTCTAATTTTTTTCTACCGAAGATTAGTTTGTTGCTGCTAGAACTTCATATAAATGATACCATGCAGTTGTACTCTTTTGTGTAAGGCCTCTTTCAGTATAATATTTAGAGATTTATCCATGTTATAACAAGGACCAGTAGCTTGTACCTTTTTATTGCTGAGTATATTCCATTGTATGAATATACCACAGTTATCTATTCTGTTAATGGCATCTAAGAGATATAGGAAAAAACAATTTTTCATATTCTCTACCTTCAATACAACATCGAACACTTCTGTGACCTCTGGTCACCAAAATATTTGGGGATTTCTCCCCAGCAATATAGAATCAGTTACTTCTGTAGCTGAGTCCCCAGTGGACATCACCTGAATGTCCTTTAATTTAATTCAGTTCTGACACTCCTGTCAACTGGAGATAACATCAGATCCCACAGGTTGAGGGACCAGTCCCACAAAACTGCCCCCCTCCCCACCACACCAGATGCCAGTTGTAAGTGATGCCAGAGGTTGTGACCTCTGCTTCTGACAAACCTGCTATAAATCAAGGTTCCCAAGATACCCTCCTTGGTTATATTAATTTACCAGCTTACAGAAGTTACATTTACCTGTTTATTGTAAAGGATATTACCAAGGATGCAGATGAACAGCCAGTAGGAAAAGATATACTCCCTGGGTATGCCACCCTAGGAACCTCCAAGTGTTCAGCTGTGTGGAAACTCGTCAGAACCTAGTCCTTGAGTTTTTTGGGAGGCTTTATTACATAAACATGATTGATTGCATCATTGGCCATTAGCGATCAACTCAACCTTCAGCCCCACTCTCCTCTCCCATCTGATCACATGGCTGGTTTTTTGGGTGACCAGCCCTTCTCCCAAAGTTGTCTAGGGGCCCCCAGCTTTCAGTCGTCTCATTAGCAAACAAAAGACACTCATTACTCTGGAGATTACAAGGGTTTTAGGAACTTTTTGGAAGACTAAATTTATGTTTCCCACTATTGCACCAACCTTAGCTGTTTCTAGTTTTTGACTATTCTGAGTAAAACTGCTATGAACATTCTCATACATATTTTTGTTGCCATTGACATTTGTTTGGAAAACTACCTGTGGGAGGAATTGCTGAGTCACAGGGTGGACAAAAATTCTTAGAAACTTTGGTTATACCATTTTATTAATACATTTTACACTTCCAGCTTGACAGTTCTGGTTACTTCACATCTTTGTCATCATTTGATATTAGTCTTTTTGATTTTGGCCATTCTATTGTGTGTAGTAGTATCTCTTCATGGTTTTAATTTGCATTTTCCTGAAAACATTGAGCATTTTCTTGTGTTTATTAGCCATTTGTATATCTTCCTTTGTAACATACTTGTTCATATCATTTGATCATTTTCTAATTGAATTGTTTGTCTTTTTGAGTTTGAGGAGTATTTTATATATTCTGCATATATAAAAATGTCCCTTGTCAAATATATATTAATGAATATTTCTTCCCAGTTTGTGGCTTACTTCTTTATATTTTTAGGAACAATTAATGTCTTAATATTTATTGTTTTGGTCCGTGAACTTATTATATCTCTCCATTTATTTAGATCGTCCTTCATTTCTCTAAGCAATTTTTTTCAGTTTTTAGTGTATAGGTCTTATATGTGTTTTATTAAATGTATTAGATGTTTTTTCAATAGTATTGTAAATGGAATTTTAAAAATTTGCTGCTTGTTCTTTGCTAATTTGTAAAAATACAATTGATTTTGTATAATAACCTTGGATCTTGCAAACTTGCTAAATTTACTTACTAGTTCTAGTAGGTGTTTATAGATTCTTTAAGTTTTCCTATATAAGCAATTGTGTCATCAGCAAATATATTAAAGGTTTACTTCTTCTGTTTTAATCTTCTTGCTTTTCATTTCTTTCTCTTTCTCTTTTTTTTCTTTTCCATTACATTGGCCAGGACCTTCAGTACAGTGATGAATAGGAGTGGCAAGAGTAGGCATCCTTATTTTGTACTCAACCTTGGGACATGATTCCCATTTTTTTCATGTCAAAAAATATTGTGATCTCATAGTGATTCTATTTTTAGTGTTGTTTGAGAAGATTGTATGTACACATGGATTCACAGACGTCCATCAATAACTCTTATGTCTCCATGAGAACTAAATTATTATTTTGTTCTGTGAAACCCAGTATCTTTTTTAATGTACATTTTGGTTGGTTTCCATAATGTCATAATATGATTTATAAGTTTTTCAATTCTTTTCAATTTGCTTTCTATTGTTAAGCACAATTTTTAAAATTTTTACATATCCTTCTTATTCAAAGGCTAGATAATATTTCCTCAAGTGATTGAACTGTAATTTAGTAATAGTAGAACTAATATTGGTTCCTTATAATGGATTCCTAGAAGTGGAATTACTCTGCCAAAGGATTTGAAATTTTTTGCGGTTCTCGACATACGTCACCAAGTAACATATTCATTTATAATGTCATCAGCAATGTTAAAGCCCGAAAAATCTTGAATTTCTCCTGTTAGATGGGACTTTTCTGCCACTTTTCATATGGGTCGGTTTCTGCATGTGAAACATAAATACTCTCCTAGTGACTTCACTTCTCTGTATGTTTCCTTTGGGAGTAGCCTTGTCCCTCACAAGCAAGGTACTTGTAGACTGTTTCATAAGAAATTTCTTCTTTATGCAGTTTGACATCTGACCTTTAAAACCTGAAGGTAAAATTGGTAATTTAAGTAAGCTTGCCATCTCCATTATCCACTTTGGAACTGATAGTTATTTTTGTCTTACAAGTACACTTCTTCTAGATATCACTCAACATAGGTAGTTCATATTCTCATATAGTGTCACACAAGTGTCTTCATAGGGAAGAAAAAAAGCCCGTTAAGGATGTGATTAGGTCATCATCGATTTGACTTTAGTTATGTAAAATTAAGTTCCATTGCAGTATGTTTCATTTTTTGTTATATCAGAAAACTAGTAGGAAAGTATTAATAAAGGGCTTTAATATCACCTTACTATAATATCACCCACAGAAATATACCAAAATATCAAGTGATTCTTTTTACTTTTGTATTTCTGGTACTCTCTTTCTCATATTTGTATTTTGGAAAACTGAGGTCGTGATGTTTTGTAGCCTGAATTAGTTATTTAGTGGTTTAGAGTTGGTCAGTTTTTTTTTTTTTACAATTTTTATTATTTATATTATTTTTTAAAAGTCTTATTTATATAGGGGTTCTCTATATATTATAGTTCTTTGTTGTATGGGCTGAAATTTTTTTCTATTTTATTTACCTTTTATATCTGCTTATAATATTATGTTTTTGAAATATGAATGTTTAATTTTTATGAAGTAAAACCTGTTATTCTTTTGATTGTTTTTATACAAGATCTTAAGATTCCCGATCCCTTAAGATCAATTCAATGCTCCTCATACTTTTTCTATTTGTGGTTCCAATGTTTATGAATTTTATTGGTGATGATTTTATTTATCACTTAGAATTTACAGAGTACTGTGGTAGGACCTGAAGAACATAAAGATGAATAGAGGTGATTTGTGGAGTCTACCAAAGTAGTAAAGATAAGACTTATATTCCCAGATATCATAATAGTGGTCAATAATTAGTACGCTTTGTGAAGCGCAAAATTTGCTCCTAGTAGAAAGAGCTCATTTCCAGATAGGGTGATCTTATAAGGTTTCATACAGGAGGTTACATTCAGGCTAGGTTTTTAAGGATTTTAGTCAGTAGAAGAGGCGTTTTAAAGGTTAGAGACAGAAAAATACAGGTCAGGCCAATTTGAGGAATAATTAATAGTGCCAACGTGCATTGAATACTTCCTTATTACCAGGTATGTTAGGTGGATCATCTTGTTTAAACCTCACAGCAACCCTGTGAGATTGCTACTGTTACTATTCACACTTCTTTAGGTACACAAGGCCTCAGATAGGGTAAGTAAATTATCTAAGATAACCCACCTGATAGAACCAAGATTTGAACCCGATCTATGTCACCTCAAAGCCTGAGCTCTGAACTAGATTACAATTAAAAAGCTAGCTTGAAGCCAGATTTGAATATAATCATAATGGTCTTTCCAATTAACAGTATTTTACCTTTAAAGACAGTATGCGTTGTTTCATACAGAAAATAATAGGACTTGTGTTATATGTGCTTCTTAAGGAAAAACAAAACTGAGTATCTAGAATATGCTGGCTTTGAGTGTTATGCTCTGTCATCACATGGTTGAAATTAGACTCTGCCTTTCCTCTTAAGAATGCATTACCTCCTCCAATAAATGAAATTTTGCCTATTTATTTTATTAAGGGATCTGTAGGAAACGGATTCTTCACTAAAGTGTGTAGAATTTTGCTGTTCTGCTGCAGATATGGTGTTTCCTGAATATTACACTAAAAAGAATTCCCTTTCATTATGTTTTTTAGAATGAGGCACATGCATTTCAAAGTAAGCAGCTTAATGGTGACTACATTTGCTATCTTCTCATCTCAAGAGAGAAACAGAGCCAGACAGATTTTTTAAGTGAGGGGTTGGGAGTAGAATGTCAATTAATAGAGATATGGTAAGAGAACATATAGAAGACATAATGGGAACGTGAAATTAAGAATATTACTCTCCAGTATTGCTGCAGATAGATTTTACTTCCATAGTCCTTTGAAGCCATTCTATTCTAAATCCCTTTTACTTGTTTCAGGGTCTATCACACTCACCTGGTGACTTCACTTCCTACCTCACCGAAAACATTCTGAAGTACCTTACATTCCCCTTCCTCAGATTGTTTCCGTATTTTCACTCTTTCTGGCCCTTCTTCCCTAAGCTGATTCTCCATTTCTTGATTCTGTTTCCCTCCCCACCCTCACTTCTCCCAGGTTGCTGATGAGAACTCTTGACTTTGGCGGTTGTCTTGATCTCCGTGTTGCAATTGCCTCACCTCTAAAAGTCAGGGGAAAGTAGCAGCTAAATGAGTAAGGTCTTTTGGCTTTATAAAGTCTTATGACTGTCTCTTGTATCTTTAATGTCTTCTCCACTTTTTTCTATCATTTTAACCCACAGACTTATGATTGCCGGGGTCTCCCCATTCCCCACTTCCTAAAAGCTAAAAGCAGCGACCACCTTTTATCTCACTTTCCCTGTGAACTTCTAATTTAACCCATTGCCCCTTCTTTTCATTGCCAAACTTCTTAGTAGAATTATCTGCCTCTAATTTTTTCTGCCTACCTTCTCTCAGTCCCTTACAGGTTGTTTTCCATCCTTACCTCTGTTCTGAAATTACCCACTCAACTAATGGCATCCTGATTGTCAAAACAAGTGATCTCTTTCCATTCTTAAATCTTTTACCCATTCTGCACATTTGACATTCAACTTACTGACCTTCCTATGACTTTTGTTTTCATATTCTGTCTTCTCTTGTTTCTCTTTCTCCTCAGGACTTATAGATATTCAAGTTTTTGAGCTTCACCTTTTTTTCCTCTTGTTCTACATGTTCCCTTGGATGACTGCATCTATTCACATAACTATTTTTATCACCTACTTCATATAATTCCAATCCTGTATCTTTACATCTCTAGTCCAGGCCTTTCTCTGAAGCTCTAGCTCAACCTTCTCATTTATTTGCAAGAGACTTTTCTCGTGAGTATCTTGGCAACTCAAACTCAATATATCTAAAACTGAGACTTGTACCCCCCTTTCTCCCTCACTTTGCAATTCCATCTTCTCTGATCAGTCCTCCTCACAAGCCTCACACAAAAAGAAGATAAACTAGTAAACAAAGAGACTTGATCTTCCTCTGTTTTCCCATAATGAATGGCTAAGGGCACTGCTATCTTTCTATTAACCTAGTCAGAACTGACAGAACCATTCATTCATTTATTTGTTAAACCAATGTCTTTTGAGCGCCTGCTTGTATTCCAAGTACTGTTATGCAATCTTGAAATACATTCAAAGATTCTTGCTGTGAAAGAGACAGTATACAATCAGCATAATAAATGAATTACACAGTATGATAAAGTGCTGTGAGAAACAGGGAAAGAGCAGAGTAGTGGGACCAGAATTGCTAGAGCTGTGGGTAGGGCTTACAAATTTAAGTAGTCATTATAGTCCTCATTGACCTGGTGACATTTGAGACAAGTCTTGACAGAGGAAAGGAGTTAGCTGTGCAGATATCTGGAGAAAGAGTTCCAGGAAGAGGAACCACACAATGTGAAGGCCCTGATGTGGGAGCGGGCCTGGCATATTCAAGGAATAGCAAGGTGACCACTGTGGCCAGAGCAGAATGAACAAGGAAGAGAAAAGTACATTAGGTCAAAAGGGCATTGGGAGGGCATTGCAGGGACACAGCCTTAATTCTGAGTGAAATCAGGAGCAGTGGCTGTGTTTGAGCTGAAGAGTGACATGATCTGATTTACATGTGAAAAGGATCTCCTTGTAAGAGATAAGAAGGGCAGTGGCAGAAGCAGGGAGACCAATTAGACTAATTATAGTGATTCAGGAGAAAGTGATGATGATAGCAGAATTGGTGAGAAGTGTTCGGGTCCTGGGTATATTTTGAAAGTAGAGCCAATAGGATTTGCTGACAGATTGTATGAAGGGCATGAAAGACAGTAACTGTGGTTATGAATGACAGAAATAATATGAATACCAGAGACACCGTGGAGAAGGAAGTGAAAACTCACTGTATTGGAAGGGGAGTAGAAAAGGGAGAAGTTAGTGAACTAAACAGTGATCACTTCCCTGGTGATCTCTTCTAGTCTACTGGCCTTAAGGACTATCATAAGCACATGACTCCTAAATTTATACCCTTAGCCCAAACCACTCTTCCAAACTTAAGGTTACCTACTCTACATTTCAAATGTAACATGCCTAAAACTGAATCCCAGGTCTTTCCCCCAAATCTTATTCCAACCATGGTTATTCTCAGATGATTTCAATTCATCCTTTCTGCTTCTTAGTCCAAAAGCCTTAAAGTCATCTTTGATCTTATGAGATATCCTTATCTGGAAATGACCTCTTTCTCTTTGAAAAATCTTTGTGCCTTACACAGGGCACTTACTAATTATTGACCTCTCGTATGGTGAGTATAAGTTTTATCCTCCCTACTTTGGTAGTCTCCTTGAGAGCATAAGTCACCTCTATTCGTTTTTATATTTTTCAGGCCCTACCACAATGCTCTGCACATTCTAAGTGATGAATAAAATCATCACCTACAAAATTCCTAGAGTAAATATCAAAATCCTAAAGAATACAAAAAGTTAGGGGGAACATTTGAACTATTCTTAGAGATCAGGGATCTTAAGAGTAGACCCATCTTGCATAAAAGCAAGAAAAACAATAATAAGTTAAAATTTTTTTAATTAAAAGGCTTCCTTTGATGTACGTCAGTAGTCACTTTACCCCACTTATTCATAATAAGCTTAGATCTGTGGTTCCCAACCCCCAGGCTGCAGACTGGTATGCAGACCTGTGTTGGTCAGTGGCCTATTAGGAAACGGGTCACACAGCAGGAGGTGAGTAGCAGCAGGTGAGCAAGCGAAGCTTCATCTGTATTTATAGCCGCTCCCCATCACTTGCATCACTGCAAAATCTCCATCTCCTGTCAGATCAACAGAGGTATTAGATTCTCATAGGAGCACGAATGCTACTGTAAACTGTGCATGTGAGGGATCTAGGTTGTACGCTCCTTATGAAAATCTATTTCCTGATGATCTGCGATGAAGCTGAGGTGGTGATGCTAGCACTGGGGAGCAGCTGCAATACAGATTATCATTAGCAGAGAGGTTTGACTGCACAATAAATGTAATGCACTTGAATCATCCCGAAACCATCCCCCACACCCACTCTGGTCCATGGAAAAATTGTCTTCCATGAAACCAGTCCCTGGTGCCAAAAAGGTTGGGGACCACTGGCTTAAATGATCAAAAAGAGGTATGACACAATAGCATATTATAGTTAAAGTAAAGCTGTGAGCCTCTCCAGTTGTCCTTGTCTCTATAAAATAAATATTGCGTCTGAAAATTTGGCACCAAATTTGCTAGACTAGTGGCAATTAAATTTAAGATTAATTTATAAGTGTAGGCTGTGAGCTCTGGTAGGCTGGGGACCATAAGAATCTGATTTACGTCTCTATCCCTAGCACCTAACAAAGACTGATATGGCAATATTTGTTTAATGAAAAAATAAATGATAGAAATAGAGAATGAAATATGACTACATAGCAGAACATTAAGGAAAAGGAATTACTCAGGAATTGATAACTTTAATAGGACGAAATGAAATGTTTAGCTTTAGTTCAATGCACATATTTTTTCTATAGTCTAAACTGGCTGAGGTCATTGCAGTTCTGTAAACAAAACTGTTGGTAGAACATCTAGGTCACCCTGTCCTAGTATTGCCTTTCCTACATGTTCAGTAAGTACTTCTTTCAGAATCCCTTAGGGATTGAAAGAATTTTAAGACTTTCCCAAACTGAATCCCATTTGCCTTCACAGAACCTTATATTCAGGGGCCTGGCTGTCCCAGATTTTAGACTGGAAAAGAGGTGGGGTTTTTTTTGTTGTTTTTTTGGGGTTTTTTTTTTACCATGAAAGAGGATTTCTTACCATTTTCTGTCATCATCTAGAAATTGTCACAACATCACGTATGATTTCATTGTGTTGGGTACTGTAAGCCATGAGTAAAAGTTCCTGCTGTATTATGAGTCGCATGAGGCCCAGAAACAGCCTATTTATAAATACTATCCATGCCCTGCCATGCCTCCTCTGTTTTGTTCTACCCTTTTGGTTGATCCAGAGAGCCAAGGCAAGTATTCGATTTCCCCCTTTTCTTGAATAAGGTGCCAGGAGGTAGTGCTTTGTGCTGCAGATTATGCTGATTTGTGCGTGTCACAGTGAGACTTGGCACTCTCCCAAAGAATTTGCTGCATTAAGAATTTGATTCACTCCAGATAGTTAAGCTTGAAAGTTGTTGTGCTCTTGATTCAACTTGAAAAATGCCAGGAAATTTAATGTCAAGACTGTCACTCGGCACTCATTTTGATAAAGCATTAGGTAGTATTTGTTATTTCCATTTTGGCCATTAGGGAGAAATTTTAAAAGACTAGTCTCTAGAAGTAGTTAACAGCCTATGTAGCAGGAATGTGACATGCAGCGCCATCTGAATGAACCAGGTAAATGTATATCAAGGGCTGATTTGTATCTATGGCTGTGCTGTAATATTAGTGCTGTGCTATTCCCTGTATTTCTGCTGATACGCCTATTTCTGACCCTGACAATCAATGTCAAAAAGTATGTTTCAGAGAGTACACAGCCATGAATTTAAAATTCAGGTCTAGGACAGGAATAATCACATAATCTGACAATATATATACCTGGGGAGGGGAGAAACTTTGGTACAACAGCCAGGCAATGTTTGTCTTTACTTTACTAAAAACAAGTCAGGTTTTAAAACTTTTAAACACCAAAAATAGAATTAAAGAATTAACCCAAGAGATACACAAGGATACCCTGATGAGATAAATGGATCCTAACTAGTGCCCTTGGGCCAAAAATAGTTGGGGTAGGGTGAGACCCTTTAGAGGTTCTGCCTTGCCCCCTGCGTTAGAGCTAGAACAAGTCAAGCCAGATAGTGAAGAATGGCTAAGACTGAAGACCCTTAGTGAGTGGGCACAGCTCAGTCTCTCTCCCTTTCCTGTTCAAGGATTTACCGTCTTTGAGAATTGCCTTCAGAGGTTTTATCACCTTCTCTCAAACCTTAGCTTGCTGCTCAGTAAAGAAGTCTAGCTAATAAGCAGCTGTAATGCAGGGAGTTTAAATTGTTTTTGTTTTAAAAAACAGCAACAGTAGACCCATGACATTCACTGATTTGATATTCATGTTTTGACTGGGAACAAACAGAAGACCCATGATTTGTGATTTGTAATTCTTCTGAGGGGTGAGTCCCTTAGCCTACTGAATACGTCTGGCACACCTCCCCAAATCTAAAATTCACCACAGGTTTGTTCCGCATTGGCACGCCAACTAACTCCCGCAATCATAAAAACATGTTTCTTTGTGGGAAACTTGCCTGAAAAGAAATCCAACTGCAAATGCTGTGCAATAAAGACGATTAGGTAAACAGACCTAAGAGATTATTTGCAAATTTGAAAGAGCTCAAATTTTTCTGGACTTGCCTTATAAGAATTGGCAGCATTTGAACATGAAGATTAAGGCAGAATCGTTTCTGGCTTTTGATAAGTGACAACTTAGAATGTGTATCAATTAGTTACCCCACATTAATATCTAATGGCACTATGGTTAGACAATATTAGATTGCCTTTTCGTAAAGAGATTACAGCATCATAAAAGAGAGGCCAAACCTAAAATATAAAAGTGTTAAATGGACAGATTACTATGTTGCCCAGGCTAGACTCAAACTCCTGGGCTCAAGGAATCTTCCAAGTAGCTGGGCCTACAGGCATGCGCCACCACACTTGGCTGTTTTTTTTCCTCTTTAGAAGTTAAAACCTAAACATCTTAACCATAGTTCCCAGGAAGTAACATTCATCATGTTTTCAAAAGTACCCTCACAAAAGAGAAAAATGATGAAAGAGAATTCATCTGCCTGAGAATTACATGATCAGACTATGGGGTTCCTTGAAAGTGATTGTTATATCTAATGTAATGTTCCAAAACACAGCCCAGATGATGTTTCTGGCAAAGCTGGTAGAGAGAACTAGGAAGTTCAAGAACCTGAGACTGTACATAATTTTCCCCTCGTTCAATCTGGAGGCAGTGCAGTGTCAGACTACCTGGGTTCAAATCATGGCTACTTGGGAATATTACTTAACTTCCCTGTACCTCAGTTTTCTTGTCTGGTAAGTGGGCATAATAATAGTACCTTTCTCATAGGATTACATGAGTTAATATATGTAGAATACTTAGCACCTGGACAGAGTAAGCTAGTGTTGCTATAATTATTAATACTGTTATTTTTGCTGTAATTGGGGAGGAGCTGTCAAGCTGAGCCATAGAAGAAAGGGGGGGATTACAAGGAAAAAATTGTTGTTTTACCATGTGATCTGGATGTAATTTTGGCATTTAACATTGTTAATGAATATGAATACTGGGTCTTGGGCCTGGAGAAACTGCTGATTTCTCTTCTGGGTATCTGGAGCAACCTGTCAGTACCCAGGGGAGGAGGAATGAGAGAGCGTTGCTAGCCAGCCATGAAGCTGTGCTTGCTTCAGTCTCTTCCCTCTCCAAAGTATTTGTCTGCCCTTCTTCTTTTCTTCTCTTTGTCAAGTTTAGACCACTCGTCTGGAGCCTGAACTCAGAAGGGTATTGATTTAGTCTCCCGTTATCTCCCTCCTCCACTTCCTGCCCTCAGTCTAGCTATGGATTTTAACCTTAGCCTGTCTTCTGATTCTCGATGTCACCGTAAGCAAGTTACTTTGACCTCAGTTGCAGATTCTTTAAATGGAATAACAATGTCTCTGCCCATTAAGAGGATAACCAGGGATTTATTGAAATGGCAGATGTTAAGCATTTTGAAATTTTTTGAAAGGAACATTCCTTGACAGGACAGCATTCATAGTGACAAATTATTACTATTTCCCAAGGAAGAAAGTCCTTTACCTCTAATACATAGGCTTTATCGGGTAGTGGTGCCAAAGCTGTTTAATTTCAGCTCTTCCATTACAAGCCTGTATGTTTTTGAATACTACTTTTTTATTTGTCCTCCTCTTTCAAATATTCACAGGCACTAATCCACATTATGGCTTTACAGGCAGTAAATTAAATTATATTAATTCTAAACACAGTGTTTTTAAGCTATAGAGAGTCTGCAGCCTTTGAAACCACTAACTTAATTTTGTACAATTCTTAGTAACTCAAAAAGAGCCAAAGGTTTTTTCTTTTGAAAAAAGAAATTTGGTTTAAAAAGTAATAATAAATTGCTCCCAGGCAGTGGTCCTGGGTGCCAAATTTTATGAGAGATCTAAATCTTCTGTCTGCATTGAAAATCCCCCAAAGTAAAGGGGTGAAGGTGCTAATGAAGATGTGATCTATTATAACTTGTACCTGAGCTGCTACAACTTTGTGGTCTCAGTTGTGTGACTTTGGGCAGATCACTTAATTTCTTTGAGGTTTGGTTTCCTTATCTGCAAATCTACATCCACAATAAATTTTTGAGAGAATTAAATGAAATCATCTTTACTAGGCAATTTCAAAATGTCTATTTATCTGCACATAAAATCCTGCTTCTTAAAAGAGCAGATATAAATGGAAGGCTATTTCAATTATGCTTCACTACTTAAAATTAGACTGTAAGCTCATTCAAGGCAAAGCCTGTTATTTTTCATAGAATCTTCCTCCACAGTAAAGAAATGTTTATTGAATAAAGCTGAGTATACTTTTCTAAACTAATTTTAATTGGCTTTAGCATTTTGTCACATTCCTTTGAAGAGCCTTGATTTTAGCAAATCTTTATCATGGGGGGGGTGTTTAAAACAATTAAACTCACTGGAAAGAGAAAAATCAAACTGGCAATACTGAGTTGTTGATTTTTTTTTTTTCCGTGTTTCTCTTTTTGGGGGCCTAGTGGTTTGCTATTTTTTAAAATGTGAGAAAACTGATTTTTTATGTCCCTTATAACATTGTTTCTAAGATAATTCCTAAAGCAGTTTAGACATCTTTAGAGCAATAATTGCAATATTTCAACATATGATATCTCTCTATTTTTATAGAAGAATACTCATTTGGTTGTATGTATATATACATTTTTTTAATTTTTAATTATAGTTTAAATTATATGTTAATTACACAGTATATAATACAAAGCAAGTGGTTCTGAAGCAGAAAAATCTACATAAAAATGAGTGCTACTTATTGGTTATTATTTCAGTGATCCTAGATACTTTTATGTAACCATATGATCATTGTCTTCAATTATTTCTAAAAAGATCATCCTAAATCTTAAACTTTTAGAAAATTTCCATGTAAGGACATTTTAACTGGCACTTTTTTTTTACAAAGTTAATTCCCTGTACTAAATTGCTAAAGAATATAAATTTTAAAATAAAACATATTCTAAGGATACATTTTCCTGTATACAATGACTAGAGCATGTAATGAGTATCCAGTTTCTGTGCATATATAACAGATCTTTGAAAAAGAAGGAAACGTTTAGGAAGTTTTCTAGAAGTTAGAAGCAGGTAACAGTGTGATGATTATAAACCAAGTCTTTTGGATGACAGACTGCATTCCTTAATATATGACAGGAAATCTTTCTCCTTTTTAGTTCTCGTTGGTTATTTTCTGCTACTCATAGATGGAGGAGATGTTCTAAAGACACTTCAGATGGTGCCAAGCAATAACATTAAAAATGTCCCCACCCCTGCCGATACCTGCATACAATTTAAAACTATATTCTGAGGTAGGACTTTCTAAGAGCTTTCAGAACAACCCCACTGTCGTTTCTGAAAGGGTTACATTTTTCAAATGTTTATCTGTAGTATGTTAATTTTAAAAGTCAGAGAGCCGTAAGTTCTAGTAGAGAACTATTTGCTCTAACTTTCTGTGGTTGATTATATGCTAAGAAAAGCCATTTAAAAATCTTATTTTCACTAAATGTCTACTAGCTTCTGAAGTACAGTAGGTAGTTCTGTGGCCCTCTGTATAAGTGCACTCTAATTTACAATTACTTGCAGATTTTGTACCAACAAAGATTTTTAAGGATTCTGGCCCAGTTCAGTGTCTTGGTTTAACAAAGAGTTTAGAAGTTTGAAAAGATACCTTGATGACGATTAAAGTGCAATTCACTTTGCTGCCCCTTTGATTTGACTGCTGGAACAGCAGCTGTGGTGGATTCACCTGTGTAAATTCAGCTCCTCTGTGGATGGTGTAAAAGGAACAGCAGGTTTTCCTCGTTTGCCACCCTTGAATTTATATTCAGTTTTTAATATTAAGAGCAGTAGATTTGAAAACACTCATACATGTAGGACCTGCGTTTTTTAGAGTAACAAATTATTACTGAACTTTAATTTGTATTCCACTGCTTAATCTGCAATTACAGTTTACAAGGCCAGATTTTCTCTTAGAGTAAGTATAAACTCTCTTTTTAAATCATTATGTCTACTTGTATTGCAAATTATGATCTCTGTGTGTGTGTGTGTACCTATTCATTTCTAAAATGATGTGCTCCTGCATTTAGCTTTGTGCTTATTGATATAATTACTTTAAAACTGAGTAAAACTAATGAATAAAAATAAACAAGTAGGAAAGTCTCTTAAAAGTGTTGCGTGTGTAGACAACTAGAATCCTTTGCCCTTATAGCATGGTTCTTGGTGGAGTTATAAATCATGTGTTTTGCCCACAAAGCACATGCTAATATTAAGTTGTTTTTAAAGTGATTGTGTTGCATTACCATGGCTCTGCTGTGCTCTGTAGGGTATCATGTTGCTTTAATGTAATGAACCGAGTCCTCAGCTCCTAAATCTCCATGCTGGAAATGATTACATAAAACTGAATGGCTACGTCTGAAGTCTTATGAATCGTGATAATTTCTTTTTCTGTGAGAAATGTCTTACAGAGACTTTTCTTATTCTTAGAGGGGAAAACTTCTGCATTTATAACTAGTTTCTGTTGAAAATATCAGCGATTTTAGCTTATATAGCATTCTGTTTGAAAAGTAAGCGTCATCTTTGCTGCAACGTCTGTATTTTAACTTTGTACAGATGTGTGCTAAAAGAACATGATGTGCTTATTTGTTGCATTTATGCTACTTTCTTACTTTAAGTAAGATGGATGAAATTACATATTAAATAAAAACAGCAGCTCAAACAGCAGTCCTTAGCAAACCGAAAAAGCCTTCCAGAGACAGTGGAGAAAATGAGAATATGACTTTAATAACTCACTGATTTTTGAGACAATTGTCTTTTTAAAAGCATGTGCATAATAATTTCTTTATGGGATTTATTCAGTGTTAACCGTTTAATGTTTAAAAGTAATCTGACATGGCCGGGTGCATTGGCTCATGCCTGTAATCCTAGCACTCTGGGAGGCCGAGGAGGGAGGATCACTTGAGCTCAGGAGTTTAAGACCAGCCTGAGCAAGAGCAAGACCCTGTCTCTACTAAAAATTTAAAAATTAGCCAGGCAACATGACACGTTCCTATAGTCCCAGCTACTTGGGAGGCTGAGGCAGGAGGATCGCTTGAGCTCAGGAGTTTGAGGTTGCAGTGAGCTGTGATGACACCACAGCACTCTACTCAGGACAGCTGAGTGAGACTCTGTCCCAAAAAAATTAATAAAGAAAATTTAAAAAAATAATAAAAGTAATCTGACATTAAATTGTATTAGCAAAATATTCTGGAAAGTATTGTTTTCTATCTTAAAGATAGCACTTTAATTTTTATATACCTTCAGTTCTACACAGACACATACGTTGTGTGTAGCATGAAACTACAGTTACTGAGAATAGCTGTATGGCCTTGGGCAAGGTATTTAACCTCCCCGAACCTCAATTTTTCTTTTCTGTGTTATATACCTACCCGTTAGGGTTATTGTCATGATTAAATGAGAATATCTATCCAGCATAATGTCTGACACGTATTTATCAGTATATGTTCACTTACCTTCTGTGTGCCAAGCTTAATAGAGTATTTTTATTTGTACTTTCGAGGTAGAAAATACTTTGTATTGAGTATTAATTATCATACTCGGGTCTAAAGTGAAAATTTATGTAGAATAAACTTTTCTTCAGATATTTAAGGAACGTATGTTTATTGAATGGCTACTGAGCATAAAACATTGCTTTCTGTAACATACAGTTAAATATATTTGAAATTCAGTAGGGTCAATGTGAATGCTATTCCAAGTTCATTTTATAGTCCCCCTCCCTTTGCTCTTATTTTGTGCCCTTGTTAACTTTTAGAAAGTTTTCAAAATAAAAAAGCACTTGACTTTGTCCTGTAGTCATTTAAAAATAGGGTTGATCAATATGAAGCATTAGCTAGGAGTACAACTTGGTGCTTTTTTATTGATTTCAGTTACCAGTGCCCTCAGGCTTATGGTGTGAGAATGAAAATGATATATGAAATATGCACCCAGGTTAAACAGACGAATTTTCTTCTTACATCTGCAACCACTATAAGCAGAATTCTTTATATGGAAGTGACTTTCATAGCAGTTAGTGTTCCTCTCTCTCTCATACACACACACTCACACCCCCCACAGACACAAACCCCCACACCCTTACCCTTAAAACTCCAAGTGGCCTGCTGAGCCGATGTTTTTATTATTGAAGCCAAGACTTGTACAGTTCTTTGCGAAGTTTCTGCCATTTAGTTGCTTTTATTAATAATAAAATGCTATTCAAGGTTATAGATTTACAGCCCATGAATACACTTTTTGGCATTTTAACAGATGATTATAAGCCAAAATCTTGAGGATTTGAAAGATGTTCTGCTAAGTAGCCAGTTACAGACCAATAAAGCCAAGAGGGTGAATACCAGGGAAGCCTGCTCAGCAGGGCATGAATTATTTAGAAAGTTGTGTAAGGAAGTTGGCTGTGGGCGGAGGTTGTCATGTGTCATCTGCCCTGTCAGTCAGAGCTCCAGCAGCTGTTCCCTGTCACCAGGGCCCTTGTGTGCTACTGCCCATCCATCAGTGCTAACAGATACCAGCTGCCTCTCCACCGTGCTGGGGAAGCCACAAACACACAGACTCACAGTGTGTATCTCTCACTAGCCACCAGTTTGGATGGAGGCTCGTTTCCAAAAAGGGAGACCAAGCACAAAAATTCCTTGGTCTTTTATTAGACTATCAACCAAAATATATTATCAAGAGAATTAGCTACATGCTGGAAAATCTGTCTTTGACCAAAAATATGGCTATAATAGTATAAAAGGGTTACACATTTGAACTCAAAGAGATGCTCAGTGAGAGATGGGAGAGTTTTCTCCACCAGATACCAGATTGTCAGCATCAGAGTATTAGAAGAAGCCTTTTCTGGTTGAACACAACAATGCAGAAAAGATTGGAATGACAAGCATTGTGTTTGTGATGATGCAGCAACCTGCCAAATGGGATACATCCCAATTCTTATTATAGACAAACCTCCAACAGTTCCTTTTTCCCTTCTTGTATTCCAGAGATATCCTTAGAGGAAAGGGTTTGAGGGCATTAGTATCACTATCTGTCTGATTACTGTGTTGACATTTTTAAAGTGCCATTAATCATAGGAAATGGAACTTAATGGTGTAGAAAAATAGCCAGCCAAGGAATGTCAAGAAAGTAAGCTACAGCCTGATATTCACATGAAATTGCAGGGAAATGCATCTTAACCCTTTAATTGTTTTTTATTCGTCAATTTATTATTGAACTCAAAAGCTGAGTATTAATAACTGAGAGGCAGCTGTGCGAACAAAAGAAATGGTGAATATAGCAAAAGGAAATTTTAAAAGGTGGATATTTTTTTGCAAATAGTGCAGCTACATAATATGTAAAATGAATAAAGATAATATTCATCTTTAGATTGTATAATTGAGGTCTTACTTCCATTTTGGAAGAAAGTTATTTTCCATTTTTGATATCCTCCCTCATAATTTTTCTGTTGACTCTGAATACTCAGTGTACTTGATAGTATGCTACACAGGTAACACTGCTGTCATGGCCACACAGAAGTAAAAAGCAGTGATATGGCACATGAATAGAGTTATTCATTTGTCAAAAGCTGGGACTGGACAGAGTAGTTCACACCTATAATCCCAGTGCTTTGGAGGCTAAGGCCACTTCAGGCCAAGAGTTTGAGACCAGCCTGGGCAACATAGTGAGACCCCCATCTCTATAAAAAAAATTTAAAAATTGGCTAGGTGGGGTGGCATACACTTACAGTCCCAGCTACTTGGGAGGCCGAGGTGGTAGGATAGCTTGAGGCCAGTAGTTCAAGACTAGCCTGTGCAACATAGCAAGACCCCATCTCTACCAAGAAAAAAAAATTAGCTGGACATGGTGGCTCATGCCTATAGTCCCACCTACTTGGGAGACTGAGAGGGGAGGATTGCTTGAGTCCAGGAGTTCAAGGCTATATTGAACCATGATTGGACCACTGCACTCTAGCCTGGATGACAGAGTGAGACCTTGTCTCTTAAAAAAAAGTTGGCAATACTTGATGCATGTTTTATTGGATTTTGGTATCATCAAATAATTGTTTGCCTGTTGGCTAGTTTAAATTCAAATAAGTTTTCCTAACTGAAATTTTAGGAAATGAGGTAAATATAGATAACTTTATTTAGAAAATATATATGACACTAAACTATAATGAATATTACAGTGTAAAATGTTTTTGGTGCTGACCCTGAGCAGGTGCTTTATTTGAAAAATAGCACAAGAACCTAAATCAACCTCCTTCTCATCGCTCCACTCTTTTTTCCCAAGACAGATAACCTATTTATTATAGCATGGGACACATAGTATGTTTTCAGTAAAGACTGATTGGTTGATGTATGGATCCGAGATGAATGAATTTTAGGGTAACCTGAAATAAGGAGATTAGAAAAGAAGTAATATTATTGATAAGTGTTGGGCTTTTTTTTTCCCCCATTGCAGGTTTTTATCATCCATCGGAGGGACAATGTGTGAAATTGGAAAGCCTGAAATGCAACAAAAAATAAATTCATTCCTTGAAAAGGAAGGAATAGAGAAGATTTCAGAAAGATTACAAACAACAGTACATACCTTACAGGTGATCATAGATGGTCTCAGCCAGCCTGAAAGTTTTGACTTTCGAACAGGTAAACAATTGAACTTGAATTATGGCAGTTTGCATTTGTATAGCTCATATTATTTCCTTGGATCCTCACAAAAATCCTATGCCATAGGCAAAACAAATACTATTCTCCCATTCTACACATATAGTGTCCTTCCTTCAAACTCATTATAGTTAATATCCAGTGGCAAAGCTAGAAGCCAGGTGGTCTCCAGACTCCTTATTCACGTGTATTTGCCATTATTCTAGACTACATACATCATACATGTACTACTATTTGCATGAAGGCACATATTTTTCATGATTTTTTTAAAGCTGTTTTTATCTCCTATGAGCCAGAAGTCCAAGGTAAAGCATTCAGTTCACAAGCTAAAAAGTGAATCTTCTTCCTAGATTACAGCCTTCCAAGTTCTTGGATTCTGTGTCACTGAATCCATTGAACAAATAAGATAATATCTCTCTGTCGATTTTCCTTCTAATTAAAAGTGCTCTCTGCTTTCAGCACAGGTAGATGGTGAGGGAAGTGTAACAGCCATAGCTGTTGAGAGCAATGACCCAGTGAAAAAGAATTACGGTATCAAATGACCTACTTCCCAAGGGAAGTTTGAACAGGAACCCCTAAGATTTAAATGAATCTGCACACTCATCTCATAACCATTTTCGATGATACCATATTGGGGCATGGCTCTTTTTATTCTGATTTAGGCTATGTTGAGGTGGTTAGGTATGCTTCTTTGAAAAGGTTTAAGAGAATTTAAAAACACACCCAGAAAGTTCATTGAGCTGTTCCCTTAACATTTTGTAGGTTTTAAGTTTTTAAAAAAAGTCAAAGAAAAATAAAATAACACCCATTAAGACCTATGCCAAAAATGTGGGAGCAGAAGTCTCCAGATGGTCCTCCACACAAAGTGGATGTTTCAGCAGACAAATCCATCTCCGTTTGGAGGCCTGGTAACCCTTTACGGGAATCCATAACACATGTGGGTGTTGTCTAGCAGGGATGCCAAGTAGAGCAGTGGTTCTCAAAAAGGTTGGGATGTGCAGATGGTAGGCCTGCACCCACTGCATTAGAAGCTTGGCAAATATACTCTAACTGCAAGTACCCTATACTGGATTTGGGTGTCCATCTTCATTTTTCTGTCGTGGTGTTGATTGCCCCATTATCCCAGGCATACTATAGACTCAGAGCAAAGATCAACACTCTAAATATATGGTCCAATTAACAACCAACCAAGTTGAACAGAAGCACAGATGCACCTGGGCTCTGGACTGAGCTTTCCAGTAACTGCAGTGTTTGTCAGTGTGACAAGTGAAATTTCAAATAGGTCTCTTTAAGCAAACTTTGGAACTGACCTTTCCCCTAATGTAAGTCACAATTTTCAAGATGTCTGAGAACTTTAGTTTTACTGCTAAACACATCCCCAAGGAGGAAGGCAGATGAGCCATCCTTTTGAGGGGGCAGATAGTATTTTGGGTGTTTCCACATTACAGTTATTTATGTTACATCTCTTTTCTCCATTGTCTCAGGAGTATTTCCTTTCTTAATACCTTATGCTTTCCTCGTACTCATCTTGTCCTCTGTTTTCTCAGTGACGTAATCCATTCTATTTTTATTAACACTCTGGTTGCTACTTAGTTTCCGTAATTGGGTTCATCCGAGCAGCCTGGTGACAGTGGACTGAATATGCAGCCTTGGCTATGAAAGTGTTAACGTTTGCATGGTACACAGAGGATTTTCTGATTTCTCAGTGTCCCAGACTGTCTTCAGGAACAAGTTAAGTAGTTCCTGACTCTAATTTTCCATGCAAAATTAAACTGAGCAGCTGATCAGGAACCCTTTGGGAATCTGCAGCAGCTGGACTTCTGCAAGAAAAGAGGAAAAAAAAGAATTTCCAAGCATAAAAACAATGCCTCTGGTGTCCTCAGAGACCATCCTATCCCTGGCCGTGATCAACGACTTAGTTTCACTTTGCTTTGACACAGTCCTAGCCCAGTGTAATATTATATTACATTGCAGTAAGTTTCTTGCTTTTGGAATTCACTGCTTTAGCGTCAGGTGAAATTCTACAGAATCAGTTCCAACTTTGCATATTCTTATTTTATGAGGAAAATGAGATCTGGGGTTTAAAGAGGGCTTTTGTTTTGTTTTACGGGAAAAAGCTTAATTTTTAAAACATCTTGGTTTCAGTATGGTTGGACTAGGGGAGGGGAAGAAAGGTGACCAGTTGTTAATACAAATGTAAAGGATAGCTTTAACAAGTAATCAGGATAAAGCCAACAGCTGTGGAGGAAAAGGAAATGGAATGGGTGGAGGGGAGAATGAGGTCTTAGTAAATGGAGATCCAAGCAGAGAATGTGTTCTTTGTTATTAGAGTCAACACGCAGTAATCCTAGGAAAGGGGCCTTCATGAAGAGCATGGATAATTGGAGCCCACAGATCATCAAGTCCCATTTCAACTGTTAGTTCTAACTGTCTCCCTCATAAAACCTTTGTTGTTGTTTTTGTTTTAACTAGAGCCATGATGATTCCTTGGCATGCTTTATACCCACCTTTTGGGGGAATTAGTGTTAATGAACAGAGAAATGTACACTGAAGTAAGCAAGAAAAGAGGGCATAAGGAACTTGAGAACAGAGATCTAAGTGTCCTCATCTTTGTATCTCTAGCACCTAACAGAGTGCCTGGCTGTGAGGTAATAATACAAGTCAATAAATGTTTGATGAATTGAATTGAAAGAAGAGAAAGAAGATTAGGTACTAGCTGGTCTGGGTTTCTGAGCCATAGGTAATCAAGAATCCATGAATTTTGAGTGTAGGAATATATTTGAAATGGATAGGAATTGCTTTTCTGAGTTCCAAATTTGTAGGAAGAAGTAAGGAGAGAGAACATCTGAATTTCATCCTCATTTAACCAAAAGTTGACGTACTTTCTACCACCTTTAAACAATTTAAGAATCCAAACACTGGGGGGGTGGGGGACACTCCTGATCTGTCTTCAACAGTCTTACTTCTCAGTGTTTGCGATTTAGCCTTGTATATTCATTGAGCAAAGATATATTCTCATCATCTTACAAAAAGAAAAATAAGACTCTCTACTTTTCTCAGTCCTCATGTATAGTGTGCTAATGTGTACCTGCTAGTGAGATAGAGTTTGGGGAGAAGAAAGTGTTTGAGTAAATTTTTAAAAATTGTTTCTCGTATGCAAATGCTGTTTCTTTGCCCAGGATGCATTTTCTCTGAAGGCAAGCCTGTGTCTTTTATGTCCCCACTAATGTGCCTAGGAAGTACAGTGCCTTATTAGTTACTGCTAATTTTTTCTCCCTTATAGATTTTGATAAACCTGATTTCAAGAGAAGCATAGTGTGCCTGGAAGATCTGCAAGTTGGGACAGTTCTTACAGGCAAAGTCGAGAATGCCACTCTGTTTGGAATTTTTGTGGATATAGGAGTGGGAAGATCAGGGCTGATTCCCATACGAAATGTAACAGAAGCAAAACTTTCTAAAACGAAGAAGAGAAGGAGCCTTGGACTGGGCCCTGGAGAAAGAGTGGAAGTCCAAGTACTCAACATTGACATCCCCCGATCCAGGATCACTCTGGACCTCATTAGGGTGTTGTGAGTGTCCCACCGAAGGCTAATCGCTGATTTTATTTCCTCCTTTCTAAAGGTTGACAAAGATAAGTCAGATGTTTATGCATTCTAGATAGGGGGTGAGAAAATCTCCACTTAATATCAGGAATATTTTCCAAACACTTTTTTTATTTTTCCTTTTGAATAAGTAGAAAACGAATAGCTTGATTTCTTTTCCCCTTAAAAAAAACAGCTAATAGACATCCTTATATGGCTTTATGTAGTAATGGTTTTCTGACCAAAATTTGATTTTTTATTTTTGTAATTTTTTTTAACCCTGTTTGCATTTTGTATAACAGATTGCTTCACTTCTACATGCCAACATCTGCCTTGTTAGGCTTGTATGAAATTGTCTTCTTGATTTGAATTATACAATGTTTGTTGACACAGTAGGGTTGACACTATTTGATCCTCCCATTTTATAGATTTTTTTTTAATCAGGCCTTTTGAACTTGATTCATAATTTTGCAATAATCTTTATTTTCCCTTGCCAATCAAACCAAAAATATATTAGCACAACAGATTCTGATATGTTCATAACCATCAAGTGACTGGCTCAAGACATTTCTCAGAAGAATATATGTATTGATTCCAGCAATAAAGTTTTGTAGCTAGTGACTTGTTTTTGCTGTGCTGATTCAGTGAATGACCTAGAAGTCAATCTTGATTAAAGAAAGATGTGGTTCATGTAACAGCATCTTTGGGGAAGAGGGAAGCCTCTGGAAGTTTGAAGAATGGTTTTGTTTGACTTAACACAGAACACTATATTGTTTCTTAAATCATGATTAAACTTTAAATGGGGATAGAAATGGCCTTTTTAAGGATTGAATATAGATCATGTGTGAAGGAACAAGAAAAATAAGTAGAGGCCAGGCACTGTGGGAAGTCTGGGAGGCCCATGTGAGAGGATCGCTTGAGGCCATGAGTTCAAGACTAGCCTGGGCAACATAGCAAGACCCAGTCTCTACAAAAAATTTAAAAATTACCCAGACGTGGTGGTGTGAGCCTGTAGTCCCATCTACTCAGGAGGCAGAGGCAGGGGAATGCTTGAGACCAGGAATTCGAGGTTATACTAAAAAACAAAAATAAGTAGATAAAGGAAATGACTGTTACTCTGTTTTTATTTAGTGGAGATGGTAAGTATTGACATGACCATCCAGGGTCAAAATGATTTAAATAAAGCCCACACTGGACTGGTATCCTATCCATTCTGACTAGTGCTGCTGTTGTTGATTTGCCTGATGAAGATATTTGTATGTGACTGAATGAGTACCTGGTTTTCTCCAGCTATAATGAGTGGAGGATGGTTACTAAGAGGGCGACCAGTCCTATTTGTTTCCCTGGGACAGTCCTAGCAAACACCCATTATCCTGGCATAATTTTTAATGTTTCCTCTTTTTATTCTCAAAGTGCCCCATTTTGGATAATAAATTATATAATCACCTAGGAATCACTTACAAAATAGTAAACACAACTGTGTGTCTCATGACAGTTCTACCTGGTGGTTTGCTATTCTCAAAATGGCCTTCCAACTGGTATACATAGATGTTTGTAATGCAGTAGATTCCTTAAAAGTTGTATATCTCAAGTCCTATTTGCCTATCGATTTCATTTCTCAAATGCTTTTTCTGTGTTTCTTACTGATCTTCAACTGACAATGGATCTTAATGTTATAACTTTAAGTTGATCTTCCTACTCACTCCTCCCAATGTTCTTCCTGGTTCATAATTTGTAGGTCAGTAATGACTGATAGGCACCTGAAAGGTCTTATTCTGAAGCCTCAGATGTAATTTCAAATGAATGTTTTTGGGAAGAGGCACTTTGGATACAGAAACAAAAGCAGCTGACAATGTGAAGATGCTCCGTTGACCTAGCAGCTAAGCCTTTATGGGCATAATGAGGGCTTGACATTGCACTAGATTGTGTGGTTTGTCCTGTCCAGCCCAAACATGGCATTAGTACCAGCTTGGTGGAGGCTTTCTTAGCCCTAGCTAGAGAAGAAGGGCCACATCTCATTTAAGGTACATTATTACTTCAAAATGTACCACAGTGATCCATTATGTTTTACTATTCCTAGTCCCTATTCTACCAGTAATCCACATTGTTCCTTTGAGCTTGTATCTTTGTTTCTATAGGCCTCCTTTTCCCTAGTTTAAAATAGAGATGATAATAATAAAGCATTTATTCCCCTAAACATTTATAGGTGGTCTCCTATGTGCCAGGCACTGGACACTGACCATACCGTTGTGATAGGAAAATCGACATTATCCCTACCCTTTTGGAGTTTAGAGTCTATTGAGGAAGAAAGAATCATTAATTGAAGAATTATATAAAAATATAAAATTACAATCATGATAAGTGATATGGTGGTGACAGCATATAATAGATGAATTGACTTAGACAAGTCAGAAAATGTTTCAGTGGGATTTGACCGAGTTGTGAAAGATGATCAGAAGTTAACTAGGACAAATGTTTTGTTGACCTTAATAAGTGTTGTTTTCCATAAATTGTGAGGACGAAACTTATTGAATGAAACTTAGAGTGGAAGGGGTTACATTGGAGACAGTAAATATAGACAGTTCTTTCAGGGAGTTTAGCTATAAAAGAAGAGAAATAGCATAGTGGCTAGAAGGGGGAAATGGAATCAAGCAAGGGGTTTGTATGTTTTTTAAGACAAAAGAAATAATATATACAAATGGAAATGATTTGGTAAAGTAGGAAAATATAGAAGACAGAGGAGAATTACTGGAAAGATATCCTTAATTATATGAGATCAGATGGAATCTAGTGCACAAGGGATTGATCTAAGATAGGAATACAGAGAATTCATTCACATGAATGGAGAAAAGATTGAATATGTGGGCACAGGTGCAGGTAGATAAATGGGGGAGCTCGTGGGAGGTCTCTGGATTTTTTCTATTTCTTTCATTGGACTATGAAGGAATGTCATCATATGAGACTATCAGAGGGAAAAGGAATTGGAGGTTTGAGAAGAAAGGAAAAATTAAGAAATAGATGAGAATGAGAGTAAAAAGCCTAGGGAAACAGAGAATGATTTCCAAGCAGTGTTAAGTGTTCCACTTGAAGTTAGTGATCAGGAATGGAATGCAGGACCAGTCAGCTTGATTATATATTTTTCTCCAGCCACATCAGCTGTGTGGGTGCAGGCCCAGGTTAGGTGAAGAAGTGATTTTATCAGGTTTGGGAGTTTGCCCAATGAGTACAATAGAGAGAAGGGCAAGGAAGTTGAGGGCATGTGGACAAAGAAATTAGTGACCATGGAGTTTAAGCTCAGTAAGAAGAAAAGTGAGAGTATGAGGGAAAAGTCAGGGGCAGTGGAAGAGTGTAGACTTAAAGGATTATGGGCCCTGAGGGATGTTGGAGAGGGAATAATAGAGAACATAATGGGTAAATAGAGTGGTTGGCATTAGTGGAGTGCATAATTTTGAGATTCTAAGAGGGGTTGCAGTTTTTGGTAATGATAGTATAGGAAATGATGGTGGAATAAATAACAGAAATAGAGGATGAGGATATGATCATTAGAGAAGAGGAGGTCAAGAACTGAGACTTCAGAAGGATTAGCTATGTGGACAGTGATTTTAGGCGGCTGTTACAGTAATGCAGGTATAAAATAATGGTGGCTGGAATCAGAATGTTAGTGGTAGAAGTGGTGAGAAATGGTGGGATTCTGGATGTAGTTAGAAGGTGGAGGTAGAGCCAAACAGGATTTCCTGGTATAAGATGTGAGAGACAGGAGTCTAGGATGGCCTAAGCAACTGTGAGTATAGAATTTTCTACTGAGGTGGGGAAGACAGTGGGAGGAACAGTTTTCATGAAGGAATTCATTTTGGACAGGTTACATTTGAGATACTCACTAGACATCCAAGTGCAGATCTGAAGTTCAGAGGAGAGGGCTGGACTAGAAATGTAAATTTGGAAGTCACCAGTTTGTAATTGCACTTACAGCCATGAGACTGAATGACATCACCAATGGAGTGAGTGGAGATAAAGTAGAGGAGAAGTCTAAGGACTGAGTTGTTGAAAATCATCCAAGACCCTCAGCTCAAAAATTTTTGAACTTCTCCATAAGGACAAGAATTTTGTCTTGTTATGGCAGGACCTGCCAGATGCTTATTCAGATTTCTCCTATTCTCCCTTGCTAAGAGAATCCCTATTTGAGGGGAGCAATAAAGTGGCTAATGGAAATGGATGTGGCCAGTTGAATGTAGGTAAAAGTCATGGGGTGGGATTCCAGGATGGTTAGAATGAGTGGGGAGATCAAGCTCAGCTGTCATGCTTTTCTTATCCTCTGCCCTTGCCCTCCTTCCTGCTTGGAATGCAGATAAAATGCTGGGAATTCTGGAAGTCAAACAGTGACTAGCACTCAGTAGGGAGTGCTAGAATGTTCCTGAATACATAATACATCTTGGCATTGTGGAATAACCAAAGCAACCCTGAACTGCCTACTTAGGATTTCACATTATGGGAGAAAAACAAAACTCATTCATTTAAGCTGGGGGAGTTGGAAGGGGGTTTACAGCAAAGTATATTCCCTAATATACATTTGTGTTGTCCCCGACTGTATCCCCATATGTAGGAAAATGCCCAGCACGTGATAGGGGCTCAATAAATGTTGATCAATTGGATGAATAAATGAATGAATTTATTCAATTCCCATATTCATTCTAATTTATTTATTCATACTGAATAAGAATTCAATAAAATGTCAGAATGTAAAATAAGTGCCCCCAAATCATGTTAGACAATGTGATAGAAAAAAGATTCCTGTTTACTGACACTCTGAAATATTTAGAAATGCTCTAACAAGGAATAGAAAAGGTGAATAAGAAGAAAAATTATAAAACGTTATTCATGAATATAAAATAAGAGCAGAATACATTAACGTATGCCATGTTTCTGGATGAGAAGACAGTAGTGTTAGAGAAAGACCAGTCCTCCAAAAATATATATATTATATATATATGTATGATATACATATATATATATGTGTATCTACTTTTGCCAAAATTTTAATCAGCATCCCAATTGGCTTTGCTTTTGTTTGTATGATTGTTTATTTAAACTTAAAAATAAAATTTATATGTGAAAAAAGTCAAATCAATACCTTAATAGAATAATCTAATTGGATGGTATGGGGGAATTTGCCCTACCAGATATTAAGTATACTCTAAAGCTGCCATCATTTAAACAGTATATTACTAGCATAAGAACAGACGAACAGAAGAATGGAATAAAATGGAATTCAAAATCAATGGGAATTTAATGTATGTTAAAAAGTGGCATTATTGGGGCAAAATTATATTGCTATGCTACACAAATTCTCAATGGATTATACATAAATTATTTTTTAAAATTACATGCAAACATGGAAGGACTTTGAGAAGTGATTGAATAGCAACAGTTGTGGAATGTGAGAAAAAATACAAGAAACACAGGCTTATAGACCTAAGAGTTCCATTCTGAAGACATTTCCTGGATGCCTATAAGACCCTGTGCCGGGTACCAGGGACAAAAGATGAATAACATGTCTTTTTAGGATGTCTTCAGCCTAGAGGAATTGGAATCTAAGCTGCAGCAAAGAGTATGTTAAGTTCAATATCATGGGCATTTTGGAGTTCAACCTGGCGCTTGTGTACTTCATAATATGATAGCATCCAGTCTCATTCGAAGCCACAGGACCCCTCGGAAAGCTTAGCTTTGGATTAATGGAGTGCTCACATTCGGGTGTCTATGTATCTGACCTTGATCTCAGAGTTAGCACTTGTGTTAAACTTGGAGATGGCAAGAAGGGACAGGATGGAAAAACCAAAATATATTTAGTCAAGCTTTTCATTTTGGCTTCCTGCCTAAAATCAGTCATGAGTTGGATTTAAATAACAGATCATGGAGAACTCCTGAATGACTGGGCTCATTGCCAAAGCAGTCTGTTCCACAGGAAGAAAGATTAGATTTCTTCTCACTCACTCACTTTATATGGCGAGGATGATTCTGTGCATGAAGGCTGCATTTCTTATTTAGGGAGAGAGTGGGATAAGCAGACTCCGGGCCTGTCAGCACTAAAAATTACCTTTTTGGAAATTAATTTAAAAACTACCCCCAGAAAGATCTGCTATTCTCTTGCCTCATATCAAGTATCTAAATAAGGATTATAATACCCACCCCTCAAATATGTTCAAGGAGAAAACTCTCCTCCTGAAGAAAGGAAATAAATTATTAATCTAAATGCCGCAGGGAAACCTCACAGATACCAGACAGTTTACCCCACCTGTATGGCCCATCTAATATGACAGGCCTGAAATGTTATGTGGCCCAGTCCTACCAGAAAATTCTCAAGTTAAACCACAGTGGTGAAGAGAGAGATTAGAAAAGAGAAGGAGGGAGAGAGCAATGTAAAAAGCCGTGTGTTGTTGAGGTACCAGGTTTTGAGAGTCCAGTTTTATCCAAGCAATTAGGCCAAATAGAAGTCTCCAGATTTATTGCAGTACCTTGCAAAAGCAATCAAGTAACAGATGGATGAAAGCTTGCTACTGAAAGCTTTTCACTTCTGACAAAACTTTCCACCCTTCTTATAGCCAGGCCCACAGTAACTAGGAAATTTCCCCCAAGGGAGCACGCCTTTGGATGTCTTTCTCCAGTCCCACTGATTGGTTCTTTGATCATTTGGCATTTGCCCACCTGCTTCCCAGGTTCAAGTCTCTTGGCAATGCAGGAGAAGGTGGCACTAGTCAAAGTCAAACCTAAGATTTTCTCAAATCCTGTGTTTCGTAGGGTTAAAGTGATTCCATGAAGCTAAAACTCAAAATGCCAGTTTAGTCAAATTTGGTGTAATTTGCTACTTCACTAACCAAAACAACTGAATCTCTAGTAAGGTATGCTGGCACTCTACCTGTATTAGCACCCACGAGAAACATCTGAAGCAATTTTGGGCCACTTCATCATAACTTTATTTTTATGACTTTTTTCCTGATTGAAAAAGTAGTATATGTAGTGCAAAAAAGACAAGTAATAAAATATAAACACTGGAAACAAAAATCACCTGTAATTTCAGAAAAACACCTTCTAGAGTTTGTGTATATCCCCAGCCCTTTCTCAATATATATGATTCTCCATATATAAAGATTTTTAACAAACTGGGATCATATTATGTTTACAGTTCTACTCTTTCTCTTCGCAATAGAGCGGGCACATCTTCTCACATCAGTACCTACGTATCTGCCTTAGTTTGTGTAAACAGCTGCAGACAACGCTGTCCCAGCGGCATTGTTCTGTCAAGGCGTATGCACGTGTAAATGTCAGTAGCTATTGCGAACTCTCTGCATACGATAAGGATAGATGTTGTTTCATGAACTTTTGTTCCAGTTGTCTGTGTCCATATGTGTGTGTTGGTACTGTAAGGTGTAAAATGTATTGTGGGTTGAGATTTTTTTAAAAAGTGAAAGTTAAGGCTGGGGGACACCTTTCTCTATGGAAGGAGTTCTTTCTGTTCGCCAACTCAGCATGTTGCCTGTCACTAGAGAGCCTTTGTGTCACTCCTTTTGCCTGCAGTGAGCCTTCCCTCACTCTCACCTCCACCGCTCTGTCAGGTCCCAGGATTAGATCTCACCGCAGATGGCATTTTCTCAGAAAAATCTTACCTCCCAGAGTAAATCAAGTTCACTGTTAGAAGGTCCCCTTGTACCACATAACTTTCCTTCGCTTCCTACACATATACATTTACATGCAAGATAACAGCATTTAATCATGTCTTGATGAGGACAGCAACCTTGAATATCTACCACTGTTTGTGGTGATCAGGAACCCCACCCCCCTTTATTCCTTCTTTACCTCCTCCGGTTTTGACCCCATCTTCACCAGATCTTCTGAGTCTCCCATTTTCTTTGATTCCTCCAGATATGGTGTTTGGCCTTGATCTCTGTCTTAACTCACTTTTTCTAGAGAACAGAGCATGAGAAAACTTTATATACTCATGCTTTATTGGAGATTACAATCCCAGGGCAGGAAGAAGAGAAAAAGGAAAGTGAGCCCAGGAAACAGAGAAAGCACATACAAAGAGCTACATTACTGAGCTGGCTGCAGCCTCGTAAGGAAACATTACCAGTTTCTTTAGTCACCAGGTTGTCTTGGAGGAAGTTACATGGAATGATGGAAGGAAGGTAGGAAAGAAGAGTTAATTTGCTGTCTCCTTCCTTCTTTCTCACTGGTCAGTGTTTATCTTACCAGGCATTGATTCCCCCGTATTTCCAGGTTTTATTACTTGGCTTCTGCAGACAGCTGCTAAGGAAGTGGATCCGGTTGGGTCAGACCAATGTGCTAGAGCTATTTTAGCTCCCATGACAGCAGGCTTGATGGAGGCCACACTAAAGTCCGGTCCCCACTCCCAGCTGAGGTGATAGCATGCAGAATGACTGCAATAGCAACCAGGCTTCCCACGGAGCAGTTGGCTGAGGATGGGAATGGGGCGATGCAGGCGAGGCTGAGTGAATCTGGGGAGCCTCATAAACTGGTCCAGTGTAACCTCTGGAGCTTTAGTATTGAGGTCGTTCCAGGCAGCTTGCATGAACTGTCCCCCACCACCCCAATTTTTCCCCCAATCATCTCCTACTCCTGTACTTGTGGAACTCAGTCTAACCCAGGCTACCCAACCAGCTCCTAGACAAGCCAGCCTCAGAATCTGCTCATCCCTGGCCTTGCAATTGTAGCAGCACTGAGGTGCCAAAATGTCTCTATTCCTTCATTGTTTACAAGATTCCCCTGGATCACTTCCATCCCACCTAGACCTCTAAGAGCACTGAGCAGCAGCTGCACATCCATTAAAGAAAGAAAATTAGAAATTCAGAGCAGTGAGGAGATCTGCCTGGCTCATAGAGAGTTTGGCTCCTGTGTGATTGATACTGGAAACAGTTGTGGTTGAAAATGGACGTGAGTCAGGGGCCAAGAAAACTCAAACTGACAATTGGCCCTTAACCCAGCACATCTTTCAGAAAGGAAAATACATCCTCCATGCCCCTCCTCATCCCCAAGATAAAAACATCAAAAACCCTAGGAGAGGATATGCAAAACTAGACTCTGTATGTCTAATTCGACAAAGGGTTATTTAAAAATAAATTGCTCAGGGCAAAGCACAGATCAAGAGAGTTCCTTTGGGCTTTGGCCAACTCCTCACTAATACAGTCTGCTGGCCCCAGTGAATAGGGCCAGGACCAAAGAAAATAGTCTGCAATGAAAACTTTTGCCTCCAGAAACTTTACCTTGCTCTCTTTTTTTTTAAACAACTTTATTGAGATGTAATTCACGTACCATGCAACTCAGCCATATAAAGGGTACAAATCAAGGGTGTTTAATATAGTTACAGAGTTCTATAACCACTACCATAATACATTTTAGAGCATTTTCATCATTCCAACAAGAGAACCTGTACCCATTAGCATTTCCACATCCCACCCCCTACCCTAACCCTGGGAAACCACTAAGCTACTCTGTGGATTTACCTATTTTGGACATTTCGTATAGACGGAATTTATGGTCTTCTGCAACCGGTTTCTTTCACTTAGCATAGTGTTTCCAAGGTTCATCTATGTTGTAGCATATATCAGTAGTTCATTTCTTTTTATTGCTAAATAGGATTCTATATGAATGTACAACATCTTATCTATTCATCGGTTGATGGATGTTGAGTTGTTTCCACATTTTGGCTATTGTAAATTATTCTGCCATGAACATTCCTGTACAAATTTTTATGTAGACATATATTTTCACTTCTCTTGGGTATATACCTACAGTGGAATTACTGGGTCAAATGGTAACTCTATGTTTAACCTTTTGAGGAACTGCCAAATTGTTTTCTAAAGTGGCTGCACCATTGTACATTCTCACCAGCAATGTGTGAAGATTACAGTTTTTCCACATTCTCATCAATGCTTGTTATTGTCTGTATTTTTTTATTATGGCCATACTAGTGAGTATTAGGTATCTTTACACTGATTTTATTTTTTTTTACATTGATTTTAATTTGCATTTTCCTTGTGGATAAAATCGTTGGACATCTTTTCATGTTCTTATTGGCCATTTGTATATTTTCTTTGAAGAAACATCTATTCAGGCTCTGACTACTTTTTAAATTAGATTATTTCTTGTACATTGTAGGAGTTCTTTGTATACTCTAGATACACGTCTCTCTTTTTTTTTTTTTTTTTTGAAACAGAATCTCACTCTGTTGCCTGGGCTAGAGTGCCGTGGCATCAGCCTAGCTCACAGCAACCTCAAACTCCTGGGCTCAAGCGATCCTTCTGCCTCAGCCTCCCGAGTAGCTGGGACCACAGGCATGCGCCACCATGCCCGGCTAATTTTTTCCTACATATTTTTAGCTGTCCAATTAATTTCTTTCTATTTTTGGTAGAGACGGGGTCTCGCCTTTGCTCAGGCTGGTTTCGAACTCCTGAGCTCAAACAATCCACCTGCCTCGGCCTCCCAGAGTGCTAGGATTACAGGCGTGAGCCACCGCGCCCGGCCTAGATACACGTTTCTTATCAGATACTTGATTTATAAAAACTTTGTCCTATTCTGTGGGTTTTCTTTTCACTTTTTTGAAAGTGTCCTTTGAAGCACAATGTTTTTAATTGTTACCATGTTCAATTTGGTTTTTTTCTTTTGTGCTTAAGATTTTGGCGTCATATTTAAGAAACTTTTGCCTAATCCAAGGTCAGAAAATTTTTGCCTGTGTTTTCTTCTAAGAGTGTAATACTTTTAGCTCTTACATTTAAGTCTTTGATCCATAGTGTATGACATGAAGTAGGGGTCCAAATGATTCTTTTGCATGTGGATATCCAGTTGTCCCAGAGCTATTTGTTGAAGAGATAATTCTTTCCCCATTTAATTGTCTTGGTACCCTTGTCAATAATCAATGGACCATAGATGTGTTGATTCTATTCTATAAACATATAGATCAATTCCGATCCATTGATTTATATGTCTGTCCTTATGCTAGTATGATGCAGTCTTGAGTACTGTAGCTTTGTAGTAAATTTTGAAATTGGCAAGTGTAAGTCCACCAACTTTGTTCCTTATTCTCAAGAGTGTTTTGGCTATTCTGGGTCCCTTACATTTTCATGTGGATTTTAACATTAGCTTGTCAATTTCTGCAAAAGAAGTCAGCTGAGAATTTGATGGGAATTGTGTTGAATTTACCGATCCATTTGGGGAATATTGCATTCTTAACAATACACTCAGTCCTCCATATCCGTGGGTTCCACATCCATGGTTTCAACCAATCACCTATGGAAAATATTTGAAAAAATGGATGGTTGCATCTGTACTGAACATGATCTCCTTCAAATATCAAAATCCATGGATGTTCAAATCCCTTATGTAAAATGATATTTGCCTATAACCTATGCATATCCTCTCGTATACTTTAAATCATCTCTAGATTATTTATAATACCTAATACAATTGCTGTGTAAATAGTTATACCCTATTTTTAGGGAATAATGACAAGAAAAAAGAGTCTGTACATGTTCAGCACAAATGTGACCATCCATTTTTTATATTCATTTTTTGAATGTTCACTGCAAGTATATAGAAATGCAATTGATTTTTTATATTGATCTTGCATCCTGCAACCTTGCTGAACTCATTTATTAGTTCTAATAGTTTTTTTAGTAGATTTCTTGGGATTTTCTATATATAAATTTATGCCGTATGTGTATGGAGATAGTTTTACTTCTGTCTTTCCAATCAATTTCTTTTATTTAATTTTCTTACCTAATTGCTCTGACTAGAACCTCTAGTACAATGTTGCATAGTAGTGAGAGTGGACATTCTTATCTTTTTCCTGATCTTAAGGGGAAAGCATTCAGTCTTTCGTCATTAAGTATGATGTGGGTGGGCATTATGTGAACATACCCTTTATAAGGTTCAGAAAGTTCCCTTATGTTCGTATATTTTTTTAGTAGTTTTATCATGAAGGGATATTGAATTTTGTCAAATTCTTTTTCTGCATCTATTGAGATGATCATGTATGCTTTGTCCTTTATTCTGCTGGTATGGTGTGTTACATTAATTAATTTTCAAACATTAAACTAATCTTACCTTCCTGGAATAAATTCCACTTGGTCAAGGTGTGTGTTATGCATTGAATTGTTTTCCCCCAAAATTCATATGTTGAAGTCCTAACCCTTAGTTGCAAATAGGGTCATTGCAGATGTAATTAGTTTAAATGAGGTCACATGGGATTAAGGTGGGCCCTCATCTAATATGACGGGTGTCCTTATAAAAAGGGGAAATTTGGACAGACACACACACACGGAGGATGTCATGTGAAGATTGGAGTTACGCTGCCACAAGCCAAGGAACCCCAAGAAGCTAGGAGAGAGGCCTGGAACAGACCCTTCCCTAGTGCTCTCAGAAGGAACCAACCCTGCCAACACATTGATCTCACACTTCTAGCCTCCAGAACTGCAAGACAATAAATTTTTGTCATTTAAACCACCCAGTTTGTGGTACTTTGTTATGGCAGTCCTAATAAACTTATGTAATGTGTGATCCTTTCTGTATATTACTGGATTTGGATTACTAGTATTTTGTTGAGGATTTTTGTATCTGTGTTCATAATAGGTGTTGGTCTGTAGTTTTATTTACTTGTGATGTCTTTGTTTGGAGTTATGTTCTTAGTGTTTCTCTAGGCTTGCCATGTACATCTTAACTTAGCGGAACTTACTTCAGAGTTATATTAATTTATTCCCTGTGAGACATAGAAATATCCTCCTCTATAACTCTATTCCTTCTCCCCCTTTTTTGTATTATTATTATTATAAAGTTATCTCATTTATTATATTGTTGTTACATCTATATATGTTACAAACCCAATAATACATGGGTATAATTATTACTTTATATAATTTTATATCTATTAAAGCAGTTGTGAAAAGAAAACAAATACAGTTGTCCCCCAATATCTTTGGGGGATTGGTTCCAGGACCTTCTTAGGATACCAAAATCCACAGATGCTTCAGTCCCTGATATAAAATGGTATAGTATTTGCATAAAACCTACACACATCCTCCCATATACCTTAAATCATTTCTAGATTACTTATAATATCGAATACAATGTAAATATCATGTAAATAGTTGTTATACTGTATTATTTAGAGAATAATGACAAGAATTTAAAAGGTCTGTACATTTTCAGTACAGATACAATTTTTTTCCTGAATATTTTTGACCTGCAGTTGGTTGAATCCACAGATGTGGAACCCACCGATATGGAGGGCCATCTACATATTTATATTAACATTTTTAGCTATCATTTCTTTTTTTTTTTTTTAAGTTCATCTACACTTTATGTCTATGCCTTCCCCAAATGCAGGTTAAAGGCGTGCCCTTCCCTCCCTTTAGTGCTCCCCGTGTCCTTTAGTTGTAGATTCGCCCCCCATCCCCCTAATCCCTGGAGAGTATTTCTGCCATGTGATCACCCTAGTGTTGATCAGTT
>CAUYSK010005227.1:0-44327 GCA_963575035.1 Avahi laniger | reverse complement strand
GGCGCTGTGGGCGAGGTCCCCACCGTCACTACCATGGCGTCTGCCACACTTGTCCTCTTGTCTCCTGAGGAGGTCAAGGGCATCAGAAGTGCACGAGGAGTCGAGCCTGGAGTCCGTGTGGCAGTGGCGCCCCAGCGTGTGCAGGGCCCGAGGTGCAGTGTGATACCCCGCGGAGGCTCTGGGCACCCCCTGGGCCTGGGCACGTGGCTGGCATCCTCCGACCCTGGGTTTCTGTGGCTGGCTTCTTTGCATCCTTCAGATCTTACCCCGAACGTCACCTCCCCGAGACAATGCGGCCACAGCTGACCCTGCCGCACTCTCCACTCCGTGACCTTTTTCTTCCCCTGACAGCTCTCGGCACTATTTGAAACTTTCCTGCTCGTTTCTGTGCCTCTGCACCTGGAGGGCAGTTCCTTAGACACAGGCTTCATCTGTCCTGGTCACCTCTGCACCCCGGCCCACAGCACACACACTCACCCCGAAGCCTGGGGAGCCCAGACTTTTATTCGCTTCCCCTCCAGTCTTCTTCCTCTTTGAGGTTCCTTGAAAACTAAAATACAGTATATAACAACAAAAAGGAAAAATCCGAATAAATAATTCTCCCACTGTAAACCTTTTCATGGGCTCTTCCCTTCTGCTGCCACATGCAGATGTGCTGCTCTCACAGATTTTGTGTCATTTTGTGATGGGCGCATTTTCAGTGACCATCCCATAAGCACTTTCCATGTTTTTATAAACTTGTCATAAATATATTACTAATTCTAAGTGATTTCCTAACATTCCATGACTAGATACCATTTTTTGTACCTCCTTATGAGGGCTGCTGTTTGTACTATGCATGGGAGCAGAGTGACATTCAGATTGCCCTGGTAGCCCTGCGAGGGAATGATTGTCGTCACATTTCACAGATGGAAAAACCGAGGGTCAGAGGAGTGAAGCCATTTGTCCGAGGACACACAGCAAGGATTCGGGTCACGTCTGTGCTCTGCACCATGTCCTTCCCATCTGGTGGCGGTGTTGCGGGACGTAGTTATGGCACCCCTCCCCATCTGAACGACTGGGTTTGTTCAGTGTTTGGTGTCACAGACTCGTGTCTTCCGAAGTGGGCACTCGCATCGGGGTGCATGAGACGCCCATTGCGGTGAACAAAGAATCTGTTGGAACTTCAGTGTCTATTTCTTTGTATTCCAATCATAATTTTTAACATTACGTATTCAACAATATACAAAATTCATTGGTACTGTGGAAATTGTGTACGTGTGTATGCATGCATTGCGAGCATATGTATCGATGCTTGTGCTTTTTCTAACGGGGGAGGGCCGTGTGAACAGCATCTTGATGAATATCTTGTACACGTAGCAGCAGCTGAAGGCAACGATTAAAAGAAAGGGAAAGTGCCAAAAGTGAGACATCTACTACATCAAAGGCTTTGAGCATGTATAGGATTTTCTGTGGAATTTATTTTTAGAAGTTTTGGATTCTCTCCCCTCTCGCCCAGATCGTGAACCGGCCCCTCTGCAGCCCAAGAGCTGACCGCCACGTACCGGCTCCCGGGATGGGTGTTCCCGATCGTCTTCATGACAAAGATACTCCGTGGCAAGAGTCCTGGACCAGACTTTACATCCTGGCAATCACTGGGTGGGTGATCTTGGACGTTCCCTACTTCCTCGTTTGGTAAGCCATCCCCGAGGGCCAAGTGTTGGCCCTTGGCTGTGCGGTGGGAAAGCCGAGATGAACAACACGGTCCGGCCTTCAGAGATCTCATGGCACACACAGATCATTCCAAGTAGTCTAAACACTTTGCGGTGTGAATGCACGGAGTTCCAGTGGGAGCGTGAAAGAAGCCAGGGTAGAATTTTCTGGGGGGCCAGAGGGTGGTTCAGAGAAGACTTACTCGAAAAGGGATGCCTGGGCTGGTCCAGCAAGAGGGGAAGGTCACCAGATGAGCAGTGGGTGTGCCGTGCTGGCTGCGCGCCAGCGTGCAGAAGCTCAGCACTCCCACGTGGGAGCTGCATTTTGTTCTCACTGTTGGGTCACCGCCATTGGCACATGGTCCTTGGCAGGTGACACTGGGGAAGTGGGCAGGGCCCGGACACAGAGGACTTTGAATGTCGTCGGGCTTGACTGTTGCTGTGAAGGCCGCGGCGAGCCACTGGAGGGGTTAAAGCAGTGAAGTAACCACTGAGTTCTGAGCCACTTTTATCATGGGGCGGAGATGGAGAACAGGAGGTTTTCACAAGAGCAGATGAGACACAAGGAAGGACTGGATCGGGCAGTGTGGGGAATGGAACAGAGACTACAGGCCTGGAGGGCATGGAATCAGTGGAACCCCGTGGCTGACCAGAGTCCATAAGTGGGAGGGGCCCAGGTTGACTCCAGGATCTGGCCACAGGGAAAACAGTGTCATTCCCCACGGCGGGCACCAGGAGAAGAGGCTGCTTTTTAGGAAGGAGACACCCGAAGGCATCCTGAGGCTGTGTGTAGAGCTCAGGAGAGAGGCTGAGGTTGGGGACGGCTAGCCTTAGGAGTCATTAGCTTGGACGGAGTTTGGGGAGCCACAGACGCCTACGAGGCAAAGTCGACAGATGAGGGAGGCTTGGGGGATGCGAGCCTTTGAGATAAACATTAATCCTGGTTTATGACATGTGCCGATTTCCACGGTATAAACGTTCCCACCGTGACTGACTGTGAACTACCGATGCGAAGTCACTGAACACAGAGTCTGGAAGTGGGTGCACAGTCTGCTCTCGGGAGCTGGTGTGAGCCTCATGGGCCCCAGCGGTGGACACACCTCCAAGTGAAAACCTCTCCTGCGGTAGGAGGAGTCTGCCGCTTCGCTTCGGATTTGCCTCCAGAGCTCCTCGATGAATTCCGCATGCATTAAGTATTTCCATATGAGGCAATACCAGCGAACAGATGGGCTTCCTGTTGCCTGTGTAAGTGCTGGGTTTACAGACCCTCCCTGCGCCTCCTACGCAGCGCCCCCCAGGTGGCCCCTGCTGGACCAGGGGTCAGGGGCCCTGTGGCAACCCCCGGAGGTGCTTCTGCGGAAAGCCTTGTGTGCAGCTTCAGGCTTCTGGAGTTTTCAGGCGGTGCTGACCCGATTTCAAGTTCTCCCACATCTTCCCCAGCACAATGAGAAGTACTTTTTGTTTTCATGTTGGCTGAAGCTATTAACACAATTTTAAGGTCATAGCAGCACAGTGTTTCTGTCACTTGGAATTTGATCTCTTTTGATCAGATGGTGTCAACTTCAGGAGTCCCTTTTTTGGGCTTCTCACTGTCACTTTGTCAAGCCTCCCTGTCTCTTTTGCTATTCTCTTCTCTTGAGAGTTACGATGCCTCAAATGCCTCCTCTGCCATCGTTGCCATCACTGGGGTGCAGAGCCTCTGGGGCCTCAGTAAGGGGGCGGAGGGGTGGAGGAGGCTGGAGTGGGGGCGTGCAGGGAGATCGGGGCAGGACTCAGGACAGGGGCTAACCAGGGCAGGGGAGCTGGGCTGACTGAGAAGAGGCTGGAGGATGCAGGGACATTAAAGACCCTAAAGCAGGGAGGGGAGATGAACTCGGGGATTGGAAAGATCTGGGGTTGGTCACTTCATCCTTTCATAATCTTGGGGGAGTTGCTTATTTCCCTGGGCCTCAGTTTCCCCATCTGTGATGCTGAATACAGACTTCATAGGGGTGTTCTGAGGATGAGGGAAAAGGTCTGTGCAGCTCTAAGCTCAGCGTCTGGCACGTGGCGTGCTCTCCTGAGTTAAAGGGAGCACTTAGAAGAGCTGTTTCAGCAGACGGGGCAGGGGGTCGGCCAGAGTGCCGGCGCTGAGAAGGGAACCTGAGAGACATCTGAACGCCAGGGTGTCAGGGCCGGCAGCGGTTTTGGCTCCCAGGGAGCCTTCTCGGTGCACAAGACCCGAATGACCAGGCTGTGGGTCCTGGTGGGAGTGGGGCCCAGCCCCTAGGAGAGCCCACTTTTCGGTGCCTGTTCATGGAAGCAGCAAAGCAGCCCCCGGGACATGGTAGAGACTCCACATGGTCACTGCAATCACTTTTTAAACACCTTGCTTTTGCTTTTTTAATTACTAACCTGAAGTATATTCAGGTATAGAAACCACACAAAATACTAAAAAGAATAAAGAAACATACAGAAATTACCCAAAGACAAAGAAACATCATCATTTAGGCTTTTTATTCCCTGCACGTGCACATTTTTTAAAGTATGTGTTGGTTACATGTTACACATGCAGCTGCAGTTCCTGACCTTTTCTCTTCACATCGCGTCCTGAACAGTTGCTCGCATCATCGCAAAGTTGTTTTAAACAGCGTTCTCAATGACTATACAGTGTTCTATCACTCCACGGTTTTACTCCTATTTTCAGTTATTTCCTCCCCCTCCACATTTGAAAATAATGTTTTGAGGAGCATCCTAGTACATGAGACTTTGTCCCCAGCTGAGATTATTTTCTTAGGTTCTGTTGGCAGACGTGGATAATTGAAGGGACATGACCGTTTGTTAGACTCTAGGTCCGTACTGCCTTTCAGAAAAGTGTGCCAAATATATGTCCATCTGTGGCATCTTCTACCAATAAGTTATGTCTACACAAACCTCTTGTAGGTCTGGGCATATGCTTGGGGCTTGAGGAAGTCCAGGACCTCAAGTTAATAATGCCGCATTATGTAAATAACAATAATGAATAAGATAAAAATAAAAAAAATAACATGGCTGGCACAAATATAAAGAAAATGTCTCCATGAACCAGAAATGGAACATAAATTTCAAACAGTAAATGGTGCTGGCGGGCCGTGGGCCACGTGTAAGAAGAGATGGCTAAGAATTCAGTGCCTGTCGGTGGAGCGACTAGAACTGCTCCTTAGGAAACTGAGACAAGCTGGGGACCTGGATGCCTCTGGCCCCCTTGTGAAAGGAGTCGGACACCTGCTGCCACTCTGCTTGGACCCATGGGGCACAGAGGAGCAGAGCTGCAAACGAGGTGTACCAGCCTCAGTTTTGGGAGCCAAACCAGGTCCTCCCGGTGACTGTCGGTGTCGTTGTGGGCCATAATTCCAAGCTGCCTTTTGAAACGTTGGCCTGGGCCGGAGGGCCAGTGAACACAAGGGAAACCCAGCAGAGCGAAGGAGGGGTGAGTGCAGAAGAGAGAGGAAAGAGCCCCACTTACGATGAGCCTGCAACCCATAATCTGGACTCGTGGGAGAGCTAAGACCGAGAAAGACACCGCCAAATGTGGCAATCAGAACATGGATTCACCCTGGAAAGGACTAGTGCACAAAAGCCTGAAAAAGACCTTTCAAAATAAGGACGTGTAGACTATTCAGAGAGATAAAGGTACAAAAAATTAAGAAGTAAAAATAACTGAAGGATATGAAAAGGAAGCAATTATTTGGGGGAAAACATTGGAATAAAAAACAAAGGTGAAACAACTGAAGAGTGTTCTGCATTGTAAATCAGCCCCGAGGAGCACAGTGAGGACGTGGCACAGAGCACAGGGAATGTGTAAAGTCTACGGAAGCGGCGGCGAGGACACACGGAAGATGAGGGAGGGACTCTCACGTGTGTCTCCTAAGAGAGAGGCGATGGAAGCGAAGCAACATCTGAAGAAATGATTGGCGGGGACTTTCTTAGCTCAAGCTGTCATAACAAAATACCGTGGTCTGGGTGGCTTAACACCTTAACTGCCATGTGAGTTGTATTTAACTCACCAGTTTTGAGCCCAGGGCCTCGTGAAGCATATGTAACTCACAGGTCTCTTAACCTTGGGAGCCGCGAGATCCATTTTTCAAGTTGCATGTAACTCATGCACAGAAAACAATAAAAAAAACATTTTTCATTAAATTAGAAAGGATCTGTCTTTTTTTTTGAAGTTTTTTTTCTACTTTCATGATAAAACATCATGGCCCTGAGGAAAAAATTTTTTTCTAGTGTGGCAGTCAATGTGTTAAACAAAAGAAATCTGTTTTCTCACAGTTCTGGAGGCTGGGAGTTCAAGAAAGTTGTGGACCATTCCATTCCTGGTGAGACCTTTCTTCCCGGCTTACAGACTCTGTCCAACACCTTGCTGTTGCTCACACAGTCTTTTTCACAGTGTGTGTGAGGAGAGAGAGACCTCTTCCTCTTCTTGTAAGGCCACCAGTCCTATCAAATTAGGATGCCACCATTATGACCTTATTTAACTGCATTTACCTTTTAAAAGCCCTATCTCCAAACACAGTCCGATTGAGAATTGAGGCTTCAACATATGAATTTTGGGAGGCACAGTTTTATAGATACAATGTAGTCCATAGCAGGAACTTTCCAGAAAAGATGATATGAGTCCTTAGATCAAAAAAGCACTCTGGATCCTGAAAAGAAGGAATGAAAATAAATCCAGCTACCTTGTAATGAAACTCTGGAATGTAAGGCTGAAAAGAAAATGTAGAGTCATCAGAGAACGAAAACAGATTACTTATAAAAGAATAGCAATTCTTCTGTCAGCTGACTTCTCGCTGGCAAGGATGTATTTTAAAAAGATAAAAGCACCAATTCTTCTTTGTAGGTGTGGTAAAATTCAGGCAGCACATTTCATTAAGTCAAATGTCTTTTCCTTTATTTTCAAAAGGCTCGTTTTTCTCCATTTCTCTACTATCAAAGTCAAGAACTGCCTAATGGCTCTGTCAAGGAGGATCCAGCTCCTAGTCCTGCTTCCGTGGAGGTCTCAAGTCCAGATACTACAGAAAAAGTAGATCATAAGCCTAAACTCTGCATGCTGGTTAAAGGTGAAAATGGCTATGGCTTTCACTTAAATGCCATTCAGGGTCTGCCAGGCCCGTTCGTCAAAGAGGTATGGTAATTAGGTTCCAGAAGCCCAATGAACATGGTCACAATTAGGATAGTCTCAGCTTCTCCCACCCATTGATGGCTTAGTTAAAAAGGTCACATTGAGGGTCTCACCTAGGTTCACATAAATGCTGTCATAATTGTATACCCTTTGTTAGCTACTAGTACGTCATAAACTTAATATCTTTTGCTTCCCAAACACCTGTTCCACAGAATTGTGTCCTAGACACTTTCAAATCGGTGATTGACATCACTCTGGTTGAGAGTCACTATCAACCTTGACTGGGAGTGATACATGTTTACTTCTATGCATTGGGCAAAATGCCCCTATTACGGGGGCAGAAGAGAGAAGACTTCACTATAGCTGTGATATAGTGGTATGTATCACTATACATCACTGTAGTGATAAGTGACAGTGAGAAGACTATCACCATAGCTCTCAAGTTTGGAGTAAAGGAGGACCTGTGAAAACTAATGTCATCAGCCCAGAAGACATACAATATAATATTTGACCACTACTTTTAACGCTACTCATTTAAGTATGGAAGTTGTAGCTTTTATAAGTAGAAAAATAGAGTGCCTTTCTCAACTTCTGTCCCTCAAGGAGAAATAATAACATAGCTAAGAATTCTCAAACTCTTCTATCTATATATTCTGAAGGAAAGCTAGTCTAACATTCCGTTATCTGTGTTTGGAATTGATAGCTCAGAACCTCTGTTCACAGGTACAGAAGGGCGGCCCGGCTGACTTGGCTGGGCTGGGGGATGAGGATATCATCATTGAAGTGAATGGGATGAACGTGCTGGATGAACCCTATGAGGCGGTGGTGGACAGAATCCAGAGCAGTGGGAAGAATGTCACACTTCTCGTCTGTGGAAAGAAGGCCTATGATTATTTCCAAGCTAAGAAAATCCCCATTGTTTCCTCCATGGCTGATCCACTGGATGCCCCTCCAGATTCAAAAGAAGGAACACTGGTGGAATCAGAGCATGACTTGCACGTGGCAAAAGATCGAGTGAGTGTTGATACATTTTTTAGTGACCTAACGTACCAGAGTATGGTATAGTCACTAATAAGTACATTTTATATCCATGTTTACCACAGATTTTCTATTAAAAAACAAACACCAGATAATGACTCTGTAAGGATAACTAACAAATCAAGTTAGTGTATAAGACAGGAAGCAGTAATGTAAGGATGACAGATTTCTTTCAAGCATGCAGTGGACAGCAACTATCTAGATAAATCAAGAAGTAAAAGTAAGAAGTTTAACAAAATTATCATGGGAACCGCCAGAAGAACCTGAATCAGACTATCTAGGTTATAAATTCTGGTTCTCTCATTTATTAGCCTTGGGCAAATGGATTTATTTGTTCCTCAGTTTCCTCCCCTATCAAATGGGGATAACTTGTAGGACTGTTAGCAGGATGATAATAAGTAGGACTAATAAAGTGCTTTGAACAGTACCTGCCTCACAGTGAGCATGTAAGTGAATGGTGATGGTTAGGGGCAGTATTGTTTTAAAATTGTCAGGTATTCCAGCTTTATTACTAAGAAAGATTAAATATTCTATAAATACTTAGGTAAGTTCTTTGGTGAGTCTTTTATATGTGTCTAACTTCTTTATGTAGATGAATTTGAGGTCTAAAAGTAAACTGATTTATTGAAGTTCATACAGGAAATTTATGGCAAAGCCAGGACTCTAATTTGATATTCTTTCCATTAATTTAATTCTGATTGGTGACATATAATTTTTCTATAGGAAGTCAACTATAGTACTATGCTAGTCTTATAAAAAATATATATATACTGACATCAAGAAGTTAATGTGTCAACCAGCAAGTTGGAAACAAAGCCAGGTATAGAATTCAGGTCACCTTGCTTCTAGTGAGTGACTTTACTCTCTGACTTAAATCATGCAACTCTAGAATAGATCACCCCTTGTTTTCTTTGGCACAGGCCCACAGTACAGCTTCACATTCTTCTTCCAGTTCTGAAGATACAGCGATGTGATGAGAACAGATGATGGCTTTGGCTGATCGCTGTTTCTGGGTATTTAAACAAGGGGCTGCCACCTGTTTACTGTCTGTTAGAGGAATAACTCCTCTGGAAACCACTTATGTGTGATTGTCTTCTGTTTTCCATTTCTTAGGGGTGGGTGGTTATTGCAGATGGCTTATTTATGGTCAACTTAGAAGAGCTAAGGCAGGAGCCAGATTCTTTTCTTGTGATCTCTTCCAAGGTTCAACTTAACTACATTTCTCTGTATTATGAGGCTCCTTGAGACCAAAGATGATTTGTAAATCTGTATATGTGAGAGCTGCTAATTAAAGTGAGCAGATAAGACTTACACTTATGCTTTTGTAATAATGTTGTGGTTGCTGGAATAAATACTATTAAAAATGCCTTTTGAGTATGCTTGAGACTTCTGTTGGCTGGTATAACCTTAATAGTGCTTTTGTTTTGGATAAACATTTTATACTTTAACCTTTATTTGCCTCTAGAAACCTAAAACACAATAAAATACAGAATAAGACCTTAGTACTAAAAGGAGACTTCCAGGTAATAAAGTTTAAGATTTTCTTAAATTGCATTTCTGAGTATTCTAAAAATTTTCCCATCTCTTCCTTCTACAGATGAAGAAATTGAGTCCCAGGATAAGAAAGTGACTTATGTCACTTAACAGTTATTCATTGTTTTACCCCACAGCATGAGGGGCAGATGGAAAGGAAAAAAAAGAGACATCATTACTGAATTGAATGTAGCGTATTCACTCAAGTTAAAAGGAAATTAAAAAAAAAAATGACATCTCAAGTTTCCTTTGGTAGAATCTATTTCAGTTGCATACCATCCCTTTCCCAGAAAACAGATAACCTCTTGGTTATTTTAATGGGGCAGGGGTTAGGAGGGAGGGATGCTGACTCATGTTAGATCACATAAGCATAATACCAAGCTATGCCTGATAAAATGAACTCAAGACCAAAGTGTTACAATCTTTGATTTTTTTTTTTTTTAATGACAGTCTCAAGGGAAAGCCATGACCTTCTCCATGTGTTTGGCCCAGCTACCACAGATATCTCTTGCCCAAAGTTCCAGTGTATTTTTTTTCTTGGCTCTTTTTCTCCCTTCCCCTGCCACGAGCTATAGCAGTCTCAAATCCGCACAGGATGTTTTCTACTGAGTATTGCCTGGGGTTACTTCTCCCTTTCAATGTTCTAGCTGATCACAGTATCACATGAGGAAGGAGTACGCTGGAGGTTAAATATGCTACCACAGCATTTTGTTTCAAAAATCTTAGGCCTTGGTCCCCTCCTTTTCCTCTCACTCTTATATTCAAATTCTGACGCTACTGGACTCTAACAGTCTATACAACAGGCATGAATTCAAGGGGCCATATGCTTCTCTGGTGCCTGTTTGTGAGCCAGATAGAGGAAAAGTATGCTGGAGAGAGCGCTGACCAGGAAGATCACATCAAACCAACGATGATAGAAGTTGAACTGCAGTTCCCCAAGGACTTCGGTGATTATGGTGCGGTATTCTAGAGGCATACTCATTCGGATCAGCAGCACAGAGGAGACGAAGTACATGCCCTATAAGTCAAATCAACCCAGAAGTTACTCTGAATGTAGTGAACATCAGGTAAAAAATTGTTAAGATAGTTAAAAGTATAAAACATTTCTGGTATTTTCCAGCTGTAAACATAAAGCTAGTTCATTAAACTTACCATTATCTGTGCTAATAGCAGGACAATGACATTGGAGGACTTACTGCTGGAGATGGCATAAAAGAACTGGCAAGAAAGAAGAGATGAATTTATGTAGCACTGCGAGATTCCTGTGTCATGAACAATAAGTAACATGGTTAACAATTAAGTCTCCTCCATGCCATAACCCTCTGTAGAACAATTCACATGATTAAGGCTATGAAGAACAGACTTAAAATAGACTACTGAAAAAGTTTTCCCTCAGAGGTAGTTGGTGTTACATTATAATAATATAAAAGGATTCCTATTCTATCAAACTTTAGAAACTGATGTATTTGACTTTTTTTTTTTTTTTTTTTTTGATACAGAGTCTCACTCTCTTGCCTGGGCTAGAGTGCCGTGGCGTCAGGCTAGCTCACAGCAACCTCAAACTCCTGGGCTCAAGTGATCCTCCTGCCTCAGCCTTCTAAGTAGCTTGGACTACAGGCACATGCCACCATGCCCGGCTAATTTTTTTTCTATTTTTAGTTGTTTGGCCAATTTCTATTTTTAGTAGAGACAGGGTCTCGCTCTTGCTCAGGCTGATCTCGAACTCCTGAGCTCAAATGATCCGCCCGCCTCGGCCTCCCAGAGTGTTAGAATTACAGGCGTGAGCCCCTGTGCCTGGCCAATATTTGACTTATCATCATTATAAAACACTAAATCAGACTATTTCAGGCATTCTAAGCATTTGTAATTGTTACTAGGCTCCTGAGCTGTTTCCAAAACTGTCCTTTGCCAATTGATCCCTTCTTGTCGCAACCTCTTCTTTCATTCAAATAGCTCTTGGATTTTGAAATCTCCATCTCTTCTAGAGAGAAGGACTTACTTTCCACCTTCATGAAGTCTTTCTATGTTGATCAGAAAACAGCTAAATATAGTAGGTCCTTCCTTAATGTTGATAGGTTCTTGGAAACCAAGAGTTTAAGTGAAATAATGTATAACAAAACCAATTTTTTTCTCATCAATGTTATAATGGCTTAAGTAGCCATTTCCAAGAAACTACTGATGATATTAAGTGAGGAATTGCTATGTTCTGTTCCTCTACTTCTATATTTTCTTTACAAATGACTCACAATTCTTCTAATCTCAAATATCGCATTTATTTATTCCAAATATCTGCTGAATACTTACTATGTGCCAGTTTGGTGACATATAAGTGAACAAAACACACCCTTATCTCATTCTATTACCTTTGGTGAATGTATTCATCTATGAAGTAAATGCATCATCAATTTATGTAGTAGTTTAACTTTTTAAAAGTTCTGTTGTATGTCTCTTAAATACTTGGGACTGTTAAGATCTCAGGAGGCAGAAATCTTAGGTAAAATTATTTCATGGTACCACACTGTAATTAAACAAATGATAAACAGTACTTTTTGACGCTGTGATACAACGCACCTTGGTAAGAGTGATTAGCAGTCCTCTTATGGATGTGACAATGATTATTCCAACAAGAATGAAGGAAATGTGTTGGGACCAAAACTTCACCTGCCACCATAACAAGAAGAAAAAAATAGCTGTTAAGTCTCTGTTCAGAGATGTGAAGGCCAAGATATATCCTGATCACTTATGTGATTGTGTGAGGGAACTCCATTAGTCCCTACCTGATTTTTTTTTTTTTTTAAAGGAAGGAAAGCAAGTAAGTAGAAAATAAAACACCTATTGGAAGACTACAGTGTATATCTTAATTAGCAGACTTAAATCTTAACACAAGCAAGTACAGAGAAGTGTTAAAAATAATAAATCAGAAAAAACACAGCTATTGAATAGCTTTTACTGTTATAAGTGAAAAGCAGGAATTAAAACTCAGTCTGATTATTTTTAATATTGATGCATTATAGTTCTCTTCTGATCATCCAAAATTTCAAGGACTCTTTTTATAATAAAATACATAGACATTCTCAGCTAAGTTCTAGGAAATAGCTGAACTTCATTTAAATCACAAGATACCTTTTTCTCCTCCTGCATTGTTTCATAGTGAGAAGCAGTTTTGGGACCTCATGCTCAATTCAGTTCTGAAAAGTGTCTGAGGGGGGGCTGCTATTACTAACATCTAAAAGTTTGTTATTTAGAATTACAAAATATGGAGTATATAGGTGAATTATAGATGGAATATATACACAGCAATTAAGGAGCCTCAGAAAGCACAGAAAAGAGCATTTCTAAAAATTCAGCCAAGTAAAAAATTTAAGTGAGGAAAACCCACATGCAACAATAACAAAGCATATTTAATACAATACTTGAGGAAACATGCTCCAATACAATACTTGAGGAAACATGCTCCTTCACATGCAGGGGGGATATACTATTGACAGAGCATCAAGGAACACGTACTTTGAGCTTTTTCTCAGAGACTGGAGGCACGCCTGGCTGAGATGGATGGCTGGGGGAAGCATGCAATCTGCGTCTAGGTTGACAGCATAGTGAAATAGTCTGTGCTGGGACTAAGAATGTGACATTGGTCTTACTATTAAAGTGCTATTCAGCCAGAATTATTGCCCATAATATATCTGGAAAATATACTAGTTTATGAATACAGACATTGAACTTAAATTGGGACATGGGTGTGTTTGACAGTAGTATTATGAAACAGGTAGAAAGATAATTAAAAAACAATTTTGTACTCAGGTGATAGTTACCATCTTTAGCCCTAAGGTCTACATTAATTAATTAAGATCATTTCTTACAGCAGAAGTCATTTCAGCTCTAACACAGAACACTAATTAGTAGTTAATTTTCTATCAGGGGAACCAAAGGTGAGTTGTATGTTTAAAGAGCTCATCATGTACCACTGAGAGAAGTACCTGAATACTTTGGTGGGGAGAAATTGGTAAAGTGGTAGCTGGCTACAGAGAAGCAGAGGAGGAACTGTAGAAATAACCAGCATCTATGACAATAATGAGCACCAGTTGTTACTTAGGGCTTCATGATAAGAAAGAGAATCCTGGCCTTTTACAAATTTGCCATGTGACTATGTCAAAATATACAGAGGAGAATGGGAAGAACAAAAGAAGCACCTAAGTATGGGAATTAGAATCTTAATTGTAAGTTATAGCAGATAAACCAGAAAGAAACATAATAAACCAGGATCTTAATATAACTCTTACATCAAATTGGATTCCCAGATAATTCACAGTGATCTCAATGCCTCTTGTGACAGGATCAGTTTTCCCAACTCGATCAAAAACAATATTGATGGTTGCCTGCAAAGACACAGACCTTTACGTTAAAGCATCTTAACAATCACTTACTCTTTCAAAGAGTGATTCCAAATAATGAACAAGGCACTACAATGTATCTGACAGGTTAATGTTCCTAAAAATGCAATTCTGCTGTAAATCCAAATCACATATAGGAAATCTATTTTGGCTACTCACATACAGCTAAACAAAAGTCCCTATCTACCCCATTTTTCTTTTCTGTAAAGAGTCAAGGGGAATAAAGCTATGGCATATATGCCTTAGTTTATCAGAAGCCAGAAAGGTAACATTCTGGTAGATGAAGTCAGAGTAAGAGAATCAAGGAATTCCAGGGTTATTTCTTTGTGGTTATTTTCTGAATTGTCTAAGAGCAAAGACTAAAATAACAAAAAAAGAGTTATAGCTAATAAGCCAACAAAGGAGATCAAACAAAATCATGAAAAATACCCAATTAAACTGCCTTTGGTGGCAGTTTATAAAAAGGAAAGAGGGAAAAAAATAACAGATGGGACAAATGAAAAAAATAGCAACATGGTAGTTTAAAACCCACTCATATCAATAATCATACTAAATATAAATGGTTGAAATCATGGGTCAGCCACTCTAGTGTGACAGTAGCTACCGACAATACATAAATGAACGGGCGTGGCTATGTTCCAGTAAAACTTTATTTACAAAAGTAGGCAGTGGTTGGGTTTGGACTGTGGGCTATAGATTGCTGATCCCTGGTCTAAACATGTCAATGAAATGGCAGAGATTGACAGATTGAATAAAAAAGCAAGATCCAACCATATATTGCTTACAAGAAACCCACTTTAAATATAAAGACAAATAGGTTAAAAGTAAAATGATGGAAAAAGATATTATGCTAAAACTAATCAAAAGAAAACTAGAATGTCTATATTAATATCACCCAAAGTAGATTTTATAGCAAAAAATATTTTGCCAAGTATTAAAAGGATCATTTCAACAAGGGATATTTTTGAATAAATATTTAGAATAATGATTCTAAACATATATGTACCTAATAACAGAACTTCAAAATACATGAAGCAAAAACTGATAGAAATAAAAAAAGAAATAGACAAATCCACAATAGTTAGATCCCCTCTCTCAATAATTGATAAAATAAGTAGCCAGAAAATCAGTAAGGATAGAGAAAATTTTAATAATACTATCAGTCAACTGGACCTAATTGATGTTTATAAAACATTCCTGCCAATAAGAGTAGAATACGCATTCTACTCAAGTACACATAGAACATTTACTATGCTGAGCTCAATTGACCATATTCAAGGACAGAAAACAAGTCTTGATAAATTTTAAAAGATTCATATTATATACAATATGTTTTTAGACCACATGAAATTAAATTAGAAATCAATTAGAGAATGATATTTGGAAGATCCCCAAGTATTTTATAACACACTTCTAAATAACCCATGAGTCAAAGAAGAAATCAAAATGAAAATTAGAAAGTATTTTAAACTAAATGAAAAATATAATTCATCAAAATTTGTGAGATGCACTTAAAAGAGTACATAGCAAGAAATTTATAGCACTAAAATCCTATATGAGAAAAGAAAGTCTCCAATCAATGATCTTAACTTCCACCTTAGGAAATTAGAAAAAGACCCAAAATAAGCAGAAGAAAGGAAATAATAAAGATCGGAGAAGACATAAATGAAATAGAAAGCAGAAAAATAAGAGAGAAAATTAATCCAAAAGCTGATTTTTTGAAAAGTTCAATAAAATCAACAAACCTTTACTAGCCTGATAAGGAAAAAAAGAGGGAAGACACAAGTTACCAATATCAAGAATGAGAGAGATACCACTTCACACCTTCAAGTATGGCTATAATCAAAAAGACAGATAATAACAAGTGCGGCTGAGGATATGAAGAAATTGGAACTCTCATAAACTGCTAGCAGAAATGTAAAGTGGTGCTGCCATGTTAGAAAACAGTCTGGCAGTTCTTCAAAAGGATAAACATATAGGTAGCATATAACACAGCAATTCTATCCCTAGGTATGTAAGAGAAATGAAAATATATGTGCACATAAAAACTTACACACGAATGTTCACGACAGTATTAATAATGGTCAAAAAGTGGAAACAACCCAAATGTCCATCAACTAAAGAATGGATAAAAAAAAGATGATATATCAATAAAATGGTATATTATTCAGCCACAAAAAGTAATGAAGTTTTTAAATGTTATAACAGATGAACCTTAAAAACATTAGGCTAAATCAAAGAAGCCAATCACAAAAGAATATAAATTATATGATTCCATTTACATGAAATGTCCAGAACGGGGAAATCTATAGAGATAGAAAGTAGACTAGTGGTTGCCAGGGGCTGGGGAGTGAGAACTGGAGGGAAATGGGGAGTGACTACTAATGAGTATGGGATTTCTTTTTGGCTTGATAAAAATGTTCAAAATTTGATTGTGGTGATAGTTGCACAACTCTGTGAATACACTGAATTGCTGAATTGTACACTAAATGAGTAAACTGTATGTGAATCACATCCCAATAAAGCTATTATATGAAAAAAGGAATGAGAGGTGACTTTTCTACCACTTCTATAGATATTAAAAGGATAAGGAAATATTATGAGTAATTTTATGTCAATAAATTTGACAACTTCAATAAAATTGGACAAGTACCTTGAAAGACCCAAACTGTAAGAGTTCACTCAAGAAGAAATAGATAACCTGAATAAACCCTATATCTTTAAAGAAACTGAATTTATAGTTAAAAAAAATCTTCCTGTAAAGAAAACTCCAGAAAACTACAATCTGATATCCTCATAAATATAGACAGAAAAATTCTTAACAAAATGTTAGCATACTGAATCCAACAAAATATAAAAAGGATAATCCACCATAGCTAAGGTTCATTCTAGGAGGAATACAAAGTTGGTTTAATATTTAAAAAACTAATGAATATAATGCACTATAATAGCAGACTAAAAAAGAAAAATCACATGATCATCTCAATAGATGCAGAAAAAGCATCTGACAAAACCTAATACCTTCTCATGATTAAGAATACTCAATAAATTATGATTAGAATGGAACTTCCTCAACCTGATAAAGGGCATCTAGGAAAAGACAGGAGCTAACATTATACTAAATGGTGAAAGACTGGATGGTTTCTCCCTAAGATCGGGACTAAGGGTAGGAATGACCACTCTTACCACTTCTATTCAACTTTGTACAGAAGGTTTTGGTCAGTGCAGTAAGACTAGAGGAAGAGAAGGAGGAGGAGATAAGAAGAGAAGAAGAAAGAAAGAAGGGAGGAAAGGGAAAGGAACAATCTAATTAAAAGATTGGGGCCAGGCACGGTGGCTCACACCTGCAATCCTAGCACTCTGGGAGGCCGAGACGGGAGGATCACTCGAGGTCAGGAATTTGAGACCAGCCTGAGCAAGAGCGAGACTTACATTTCTACTAAAAAAAAATAGAAAGAAATTAGCTGGGCAACTAAAAATATATATAGAAAAAATAAGCCAGGCATGGTGGTACATGCCTGTGGTCCCAGCTACTCGGGAGGCCGAGGCAGAAGGATAGCTTGAGCCCAGGAGTTTGAGGTTGCTGTGAGCTAGGCTGACGCCACGGCACGCTAGCCCAGGCAACAGAGCAAGATTCTGTTTCAAAAAAAAAAAAAAAATTGGCAAAAGATTTGAGTAAATACTTCCCCGAAGAGGATATATTGATGTCAAATAAACACATGAAAAGATGTTCAACATCATTAAACATTAGGGAAATATAAATTAAAACCACAATTAAATGCCACCTAATATCTATTAGAATGTCTGAAATGAGTAAGACTGACCATACGGAGTGTTGGTGACGATAAGGAAACTGAAACTCATATACTGCAAGTGGGAACATAAATGGTACCAATCGATCTCTTTAGAAAAGAGTTTGGCTGTTTCTTTAAAAGTTAAACTTATACCTGCCATATGATCCAGACATTCCACTCCTAAGTACTTATCCAAGAGAAAAGAGAGCATATGTCCATACATAGACTTGTACACAAATGTTTGCAGCAGCTTTATTTGTAAAACACCAAACTGGAAACAACCTAATATCTATCAGCAGGTGAATGTATTATTAAAACAAACTGTGGTATATCCAAACAATGGCTACTACTCAGCAATAAAAAGGAATAAACTACTGATACACACAGTAACACAGACAAAACTTAAAATAATCATGCTGAGTAAAATAAGCCAGATAGAAAAAGGATACATATTGCAGGATTCCATTTGCATAAAATTCTTAGAAAATACAAACTAATATATAATGACTGAAAGCAGATTGGTAGCTGCCTGGGGCTGTGGAGGAGGCATTACAAAGGGGCACGAGGAAATTTTTGGAGATGATGGATAGATATGTTCTCTATCTTGACTGTGGGGACGGTTGTTACACAGGTATACACATATGTCAACACTTACCAAATTGTACACTTAAAATATGTGCAGTTTACTGTATGTCAGTTATATACCAATAACGCTTGTTAAAAATGATATGCTCCCTTAACAGCTGTATCTCAGGAAAAAACCTCTTAGCTGACTGAACGCACTATCTTCATCTATCCTCTCCCACTGAATACATCAAGATTTTAAAATGTTACCTGAGTGGTATTGACATCAATTTATTATAACATTAGGTCCATTAAATCCAAAATCCTTCAATCATCTAAATTGATCAAAATTAACTAACAAGCTGACAAAGCTCCTCTTTGTGCAAACACAGCCCTAGTAGAAAAGTCATCACACCAGAAAGTCAAATCAGCCTTTTCTATAATCACGCTGAAATCTATTAATACCTACAGGTGAGTCAGAACACAAATACTGCATATAAAGTGCACATAAAGAAAAAAATATTAAGGGAAGCCACAAAAGAATAAGAGCTATAAGCACAGAAGATGAATTTATCTATGGAAATTCATTTTATAATTTACTTTGGACTTAATTTTCTCTATATATACATTATTAAAAAGGACAAGTAGCTTCTGTTCTGAGCTGAAAGTAGAAGTTGAGGTTACACACAGTTATGTACCCAAGGGTAATATAGAAAGCAGAGTATAAAATAAAAAACTTTCACATTCAATTCATATATTTCATAAACTAAGGCCTTATTAATGATTTCTGACAGAAGAAAAATACAACCTACCTTTTCTAGGTTATCTAAAAAGGAAAGGGGAAAAAGAACGAAGGTCAAAGATATAAAAGATCACACTCTGTTGACTCAATCAAATTTGGAATTTAGTTCAATGTATCAATCACATCTACTCTTATCTCCCTGTAATTATCAGGGAAAAACATCTAAAAAATACCTGACAGTTAAAAATAATATACTTACCATGAATATTTTCCAAACACAGTAAATGGAGAAAAAGTAACCCAGAAAATTAAAATATTTCCCCTTGAAAGTTTTGGAGTATTCTATTCTCTCCTGGGGGAAAATAAACATAAAACATGGTTCATCTCAGAAAAATATAAATTTATATTCAATACCAGTATTCCTGTATGAATTATTATTCAGGCTGAGTCAAAAAACCACACATAGTAATAATATTAAACTATTATAACAGTAGTAGCAGCGGCCAACATTTACTGAATGCTTACTTTAAGCTAGAAACTAGGATAAACATCTTACATGCATTATCTACTTTGACTTTCATAAGAACTCCTATGAGACATGATCTATGATCTTAATTTTACAGATGAGAAAATTGAGGTTTAGAGAGGTTAAATAACTTGCCCAGGTCACACAGCTGGTGAGTAGGATTGGGTCTGTTTCCTAAGCCTATGTTAACCTCTATCCTGTATGACCATCCCTGTGAAGTAGGCTCAGGTCTTCCTGTTTCCAAGGCCTATGTTAACTTCTATGCTATATGGCTACCCCTGTGAAGCTAGCCTCAAAAAGAATTAAAATAGTTTGCGACCTTCACTGAAATATTTTGCATATTTAAATTATATTGCATTTCAAGTATACATAGGAAAGTTACTTCCTGTAGTTAGGATACTTACTGATCTGGATCCTTTAAAATAGGGCTAGATTATGGCATACAGGTATCTACTGCTCTTATAGTATCACTAACTTGTAAGGGAATAAAAAGGAATCAGAGCAGCTACTGTCTTTATCCCAGGTCAGCAGCAAGTGGTGTATGCCACCTTCCTAGGTGTTGAAATACCTCTTCTGACTATTCCACCAATTTCTATTATTGAGAGTGTTCTATTAAGGATTTTGCTAGAGATAGGAGCAATTTAATGAAGAGTGCAGACCCTTTATCCCTAATGTTCCATGGCTGATTTCGAAGCTGTGAAGTGTCTCTTGCTTTGCCACAGAGAACACTAAAAAGCCATTTAGTCTTGTTCTCTCTTTAATCATATTGGTAAAAACCACACTTTAGTTTCCTTGCTCTGTACCTTGGTAGCATATAGATCAGCTGTTTCCAGGAAAAGCTGCCTGCTTAGTTCTTCCAAAGCATCCACTTCCTGTTGAATAAGAGTAAGATCTGGCAAAAATGGGCATTAAGGTTTAAATCACATAGAAACTTAAAGAAATGGCAATGAAGAAAGCACATGTTTCTGGTTTCTCCTATTGTGGATCCCAGGAACTGCCTGTATTTTCAATTTTCTATTTCAGAGCCAGCAGTGCAACTTCAGAGCAGTTTTCCCAACCTCTGACATAGATGTGTAAAAGCTTCACTATCAAGAGCATCACCATCAAACATCTATCACTGTTTCTCCCAAGTCAAGTGGCTCAAACAGATGGTGTCATTTGTTTGTTTTTTATTTATCTAGTTATATTAAGTTAAATGTAATCTTCAAGATCACAAATGGTTACATAATAATAACATCTATACTAAAGCATGGCTTTCTCCTATGTTATCTGAATAAATACAATGTTAGAAAAGGGAACTAATATTTACTGAGTTCTAATATAGGCTGGGATTTATAGACATTACCTTCTTTAGTTCTTTACAGACATTATCTTTTTTTATTCTCACAACAATCCCATGAGATAGGTGTTATTATCCATTTTGCAGATAAGGAAAGTGAAGCTCAGAGAAATAACTTGCTCAAAGTCACACAGCCAATAGGTGTGGATGCAAAGTCAGATCTGCCTTACTCCAAGGCCTGCTCTTTCCACTATACTATCCTATTTTCCAAGAACTCAATCAGATAGTGTTATTATTCTCCCATTTAGAAAACAGGGGCTCAGAAAGGTTAAATAATTCTGATGCATTTGTTGACTTATGACCAAAATAGCTCTAAAACCTACACTATTGGCTTTTATGGACTTTTAAGTAATAAAAATAGTAAAGACAGATCCTTCTAAAATAGAAGCATTGACTTTAATTTAAATCCTCCCTCCTCTCTGTGATTTTTCCCACTATTATCCAAATCAGCAAGTGCCCTTCATTTCCTTCCTCAACAGTGGCTACTATTTGCATGGCTCAGGCCACCAAACAAAATGGTTTAACTAGTTACATGTCTCTCTCGCTGAAGAGAGAGGCTATGCTCTATTCATCATTTTATCCTTTAGCACTCTACTTAGAAATAGGAGATGTGAAATAAATGTCTCTTGATTAAATAAATCTACATTAATTTTTTCTTTCTCTTCCATAATCATCCTCCCTTTCTTTGATCTTATTCTTACCTGCATTTCACACTAGAAGGACATAAGTCATAATTTATAGCAAGAATAGACTACATCCTTCTCCTTCAATTGAAGCAAAAGGGAATTTGTACTTCCCTGGGCCAGAGAAGGAAATAGGATTTGCCATCTCATGCTTAATCCTCCAAAGTTTTGACCTAATAGCCTGGGAGCCACATAGAGATTTGGTTACACAATTTGGGAATTAGTTCAACACCATAACTATGTTGGGCCAAGAACAATCTATTAACCTAGTCTCTTTGGTTCTTTAAGCAAAGCTACTTAAAATTTGTCTAGGAATACTAATTACTTTAGTAATGGGCCTTTACCATCCCATATACAAGCCATCCATTTTAGAGAGCCATTACGCTTTGTGGTGGTTTTTCAGAGTTGAGAAATAAAATAGTGTAGTGGAAAGAACTGTGAAGAAGAGACCACAGTTCTGTTCCTAGCTTTGTCACAAACCACTGTGTGACCTAACTTCTCTGGGTCTATTTTCTCATCTGTAAAATGGAAAGACTGACTTTTTAGGACCCCTTCAGCTCGAAGACAATGATTTCATGATCTTATACAGGTGTTGGAAAGATGATTCTTGTATGCATTATAATTTCTAAGCCAGTGGACTCTGATGCAGTCAGGTACCTTAGAAGGGACTATCCCAATACTACTGTTTTCTTCTGCCCTTGGTCCAGACAAAAAGAATCAAGCAGAAGGACAAAGGATACTTTCACTTCCTGGTGCTGAGGTAGTAACGCTTTTTATCATTCCCCAGAATCCTGATGGTTTGTTATGTACCTCCCCCTTCTGGAACATAGTTCTTCGTGCCATTGCCATCCTGAAATGAAAGAAAATATAAAATCTCAGCAAGGAGGCATTGACCCTCAAAGTCCAGTCTCATCTACTTTCCAGTTTCACAACTGCCTCTCTCATTTGCTGAGCAGTTCAGTAAAGATTGCTGATTCTGCAGTCCCACTTTTCTACTACTTACAACTGAAGAGAAATTATGTGGAAGCAATGTGGCCTAGGCAAAGAAGCACAGAATTTGGAGTAGATAATAAATTTGAGGACTAACTCTGCCACTTAGAAGCTGTGAGATCTTAGAGTTTTCATTTCTTCATCTCTGGATAGATGTGAAGATGAATGAAATAATCTGTAAGAACTTATGTTTTCAACTACAAAGCGCTGTACAAATGTTAATAATTATTACAGTTACCATTTAGGCATAAAATAAAATAGCTAACATACTTGGCTAGGGGACTAGGTACAGAGCAGGAACTCAATAAATGTTTTCTGCCTTCCTTTTCAAAAGCAGACAAAAGGAAAAAAATAGCAAAATCACATAAAACAGTACCTTTCTAAAACTTAGTCTCCCTTTAAGTCTAATGCCCTCACCCATTGAAATCTGTCCTACTACTAAATAAATCAACAGGAGACTGATCGTTTCTTCTTCTTGTCCTCTCAGTCTGTGGAGGACCCACTAGCACAGTGGTAGCTGCTGGCATGTTCTAGCCCATCACAAAGGTATTAAGAACAGGGTCCTTGTGAGGTTAAAAAATAAAATCATTTGTACATAAATTATTACTTGAAGGGTATAATGGGCCAAGGCCAGTAGGCCTAAAATGAACCAGAATGAGTCTAATAAAAATAGAGTAGCAGGACTAAAGAAAAATTTAACTGAAGATGGGTATTTTTTGGGTGATAAGAGATAAAAATGAGGAGGAGGAAGCAGCAGAATTGGTATGTATGGCTGGGACTAATACAAATGGTACCAATGGTACCAAATACCAAATGGTACCAAATATCAAATGGTATTTCTGTGGGCTAAATTCTTTAAGCCATTAGCAAAAATGGTATTAATAAGAAAGAATGTTAGGTGTGTCAGTCATGTTGCTTTAACTGTTTCCTCCTCAAAATGACCTTCACCTGGATACTGAGTGAAAGAAACACAGCTCCAAGTTCTAGCTCTTTCTGCCTTTCTTCTAACTGTACATCAGCTACAACTCAGCGTTTTGGGAAGATATAATAAACAATCAAGAAGAGGCTCAGATCTAGGAAGATTCTGACTTGGGGAGATTCAGTAATTTTTAGTTTTTCTATCTTCACAGTTGAGAAAGCTGGAACACGTACAGGAAGAAGGAAGGGGTTCCATTTCATTATTAAAATAGTGTACTTCAGTTTACCATGATGCATTAAAGGAGAGGCAGATGGGAGAGAGGGAGCACAGAGCCCATTTCTGCTGTCCTTATTTCCACTGTCTACAATATAACAAACATTGATGACTGGCTGTGGAGTGGAACCGGTTGAATATGTAAAGGTAACTGACAATGTGTACTGTGGTCTCATAATAGGCAGACAAGTATAATCGCTAGAAGAATGAAAGTTGGCTGCACATAGATGAGCATGAATTTGTTGTAAACAATTTGCTTTCACTTTCAATTTTATCAAGAATTTATTAATTCTAAACCAATTTTGCTCTTGTCAAATAAGTTGCACATGAAAAAGAAATAGTCACATATTTAAGAAGAAAATGTAACAATATCAAACTTTCTGAGATGTGGTGCAAAGGAATAAAAAACCCAACAATACGAAGTACTATAGAACTAGATTACCTTCATCTTCAACTTTTCTTCACCATCGTCGCCACCACCACAGTGATCATCATCACTATTGCCTCTTTATAACAAGGGTAGCTCACAACAAGAAATTATCTATTTGTTAGGCTGAGCGCGGTGGCTCACGCCTGTAATCCTAGCACTCTGGGAGGCTGAGGTGGGAGGATTGCTTGAGCTCAGGAGTTCGAGACCACTCTGAGCAAGAGCGAGACCCCATCTCTACTATAAATAGAAAGAAATTAGCCAAACAACTAAAAATAGAAAAAAATTAGCCGGGCACGGTGGCACGTGCCTATAGTCCCAGCTATTCAGGAGGCTGAGGCAGGAGGATCGCTTGAGCCCAGGAGTGAGGTTGCTGTGAGCTAGGCTGACGCCACGGCACTCTAGCCCGGGCAACAGAGTGAGACTCTGTCTCAAAAAAAAAAAAAAAAAAGAAATTATCTATTTGTTGATAACAAATAGCTGGAAGTCATTTAAAAATTCAGAATATGGAAAAACATGCACTTGGCTAAGGTTTGGTGGTAGTGTACGAGAGAAACTGAAAAATGTCTACCATGATTTAAACATGTTATTCTACTGTTTTCTGTTCTCTGTTGTTTCTGGTGGGAAGTCAGCCATTCCTTTTCTTTTTTAATTAAACTTTTAATTTTGAGATAATTGTAAATTCCGATGTAGTTTTAAGAAAAAATACAGAGATTCCATGTACCCTTTACTCAGATTTCCCCAATGGAAACATCTTGCAAAACTACAGTACAACCAGGATATTGACATTGATAGACTCATGATACAGGACATTTCCACCACTGCAAGCATCCTTCATGCTGCCCCTGTACAGTCCTCTTCCTTCCCACCCTCAACTCCTTCTTAACCCCTGGCAATCACTAATCTGTTGTCTGTTTCCATAATTTTGTCATTTCAAAAATGTGTGCATAGCTAGAAACAGTATGCATCCTCTGGGAAAAGGCTTTTTCACTCAGCATAATTTTCTGGAGACTCACCCAGGTTGTTGTGTATATCAATAGTTTGTTTATTTTTATTACTAAGTAGTCCATGGTATGAATGTACTACAGTTTGTTAAACCGTTCACCCATTGAAGAACATCCGGGTTCTTTCCAGTTTTTGGCTACTATGAATAAAGTTGCTATAAACACTTGTGAACAGGTTTTCATGGGAAAGTAAATCTCTGTTTCTCCGGATAAATGCCCAGGAGTGCAATTGTTGAGATGTGTTAATTGCATGTTCAGTTTCTTAAGAAATAGCTAAACTGTGTTCCAGAGTTACTGCACCATTCTATATTGCCACCAGCAATGTGTGAATGATCCAATTTCTCTGCATGTTTACTAGCATTTGGCACTGTCACTAATTTTTATTTTAGCCATTCTGATAGGTGTGTAGTAGTGTCTCATTGTGGTTTTAATTGTATGTCCCCAATGACTAATGTTTAACATCTTTTCATGTGCTTATATATCACCTGTATATTCTCTGCAATAAAATGTCTGTTCATGGTTTTTGCCCATTTTCTAGTTCACTTTTTCTTATATATAAGCTTTCAAACTTTTTTATTCTAGATATTAGTCTTTTCTTAGATACGCGGTTTGCAAATATTTTCTCTCAGTCTGTAGCTTTTCTTTTCATCCTTTTAACAAGGTCTTTTACAGAGCAAGGTTTTTAATTTTGATGGAGCCCAATTTATCAATTTTTCCTTTTATGGATTATACTTTTGGTGTCAAGTCTAAGAACTTATTGCCTAGCCCCCATATCCCAAAGATTTTCTATGTATTTTTTATAAAAGTTTTATAGTTTTACATTTTACATTTAAGTCTATTATCTGTTTTGAGTTAATTTTTATATAAGGAATGAGACTCAGATTCAGATTTTTTTTTTTGCCTATGATGTCTAATTGCTCCAGCACCACTTGGTGAAAAGGCTATCTTACTTCCACTGAATTGCTTTTGCATCTGTCAAAAATTAGCCGGGCATATTTGCGTCAGTCTATTTCTAAGTTCTCTAATCTCAGATCTATATCTGCCCGTATCACGCAGTTGACTGAGTACTCTGAGGTACTGGCAGACATAGATCAATAAACTACCACCACTATGTTGAGTCTTCCTATTCAAAAACACATGTCTCTCCATTTATTTAGATCTTCTTTGATTTCTTTTATTGGAGTTCTATAATTTTTAGCATATAAGTCCTGCACATGTTTTGTTAGACTTACACATAGGCATTTCATTTTTTTAGTGATTGCAAATATTATTATATTTTTAATTTTGATGTCCACATAGTCACTGCTAATATATAGAAATACAATTGATCTTTTTTTTTTTTTTTTAAGAGACAGGGTCTCACTATGTTGCCTAGGCTGGATTCAAACTCCTGGACTGAAGTGATCCTCCTGTCTCAGCCTGGCTACTACTGATTTTTGTGATTATTTTGTATTTCACAATGTTGTTGAACAGCCATGCCATTACTTTTTTTCATTGTTCCCCTGTATGTATCATTTTTCTCTGGCTGCTTTCACCATTTTCTCTTTTTCTTTGTCTTTAGCAGTTTGACTATATGTATGTAGGTGTAGTTTTATTTTGTGTTTATCCTATTTGGAATTCTTTGAGGTTCTTGGATCTGTAAATTAATATTTTCCACCAAATTTGGGAAGTTTTGGGACATTATTTCTTCAAATACTTTTTCTGCTCCTTTCTCTTGCTTCTAGGATTCCAACTACAAGGATGTAGATTGCTTGTATCATACTGAGACTTTTGTTCATTTTTCTTCAATCTTTTATCTATATTCTTCAGATTGAATAATTTCTAGTGATCTATCTTCAAGTTCACTGTTTCTTCTGCATCTCAATTCTGCTACTAAGCCCATCTAGTAAGATTTGTATTTTAGTTACTGTCATTTTCAGTTTTTGAATTTCTATTTTATTTCTTAAAAGTTTCCATTTCTCTATTGTTATTCCCCATCTTTTCACTAGTTAATATCATGCTTTCCTTCATTTCTTTCAATGTATTTCTAATAGTTACTTTCAAGTCTTTGTTTGCTAAATCTATCATCTGGACCCACTTGGAGTTAGTTTCTATTTACTGCTTTTGATCTTGAATATGGGTCATATGGTCTTGTTTCTTTGCATGTCTAGTAAGTTTTGGTTGACAACTTGATTTTATAGTTAATATGGTGTAGTGACTTTGGAATCTGTTTTGTTCTGAGGATTATTGGGGTTTTTTGTACTCGTAAGCAATTAACTTACCTATACTCAAACTGAGAAATCTGTTATACCTGTAGCAACTAATGTTTCTGCTCAGTTTTCCAGTTTACAGCTGCTTCTTTTTTAGTTTGACTCTCTGAGGGTCTCCCCTGAGCCAGAGCTCATGTATGATGGTGATTAACCAAAAATATGGACAGATTTTATAATCATATTTCAGTACTTACCCTCTCTGTGGTTCTTTAGCTTTCAGGGATCTCTCATAAATTTTTTTTTGTCCTAAATTTCTAATTGCTTTGCTAATCCCGAGTTCTACCCTCTGACAACTCAAGCCAGTAAGACTTTCACTTTCTGTTATCTAAGCTGTGTGCTTAATCGGCACACAGCTCAGGCAATGCACTGAAACAAAGTCACAGCAAACTTGCAAATCTCATCAAGCAGGAATTCTGTTTTTCAAGATAGACTCTTAGTTTCCATCTACTTTTTCTCTGGCTCTCTGGTGTTTCCTGTGCACATGCGTTATTTAGTAATGAGGAAGGGATCTGAGCAGGGTTTATGCTCAGATTCTGGATCTCAGTCCTTCCCCATCTCTCTCACTTCCAAAATTTCCCCTTTAAATTTCCAGTTACTCTTGCTGATTTTAACTCTATTATACACTTGAGTGGGTGTTGGGAGGATGGGTTGTGGTTGAGGGGTACCTCTAGACAAGAAAGACGTAAACTTGCAACAGTTACTTGATGAGCTTCTCAAATTTCTACCTGCCTCTGTTCATTTTCCAATAACTTCAAATATATGCTTTGAATATTTTTTTCAGTTTTATGATTTTTCTGTAGAAGGAATTACTTGAACTCTTTCCATTGCCATTCCTGGAAGTTTCCTTTACTATCATTTGAGGGCACCTGTGGCTTGTGCTGAAATTTTACTAGTGAATGTATTTTTTTCCCTTATCCCCACAAAATTTCAAAAACAGAGCCTAGAAAAACCTAACTCAAGGTAGAAGTTACAATTTTTTCCTTCACTGTTCCAAATTGGAAGTGTATGCTTCTTTCCTCCCCTCCATTTTCAACGATTAACTTTTCTGTATTTAACAGATGTCACTTTTCTTGTATGTGATCTCACTATGGCCCTCTACTGTTAAGTTGAAAGATGGTTTTCTGGTCACTACTCTTACCCAACTATGAGAGTTTGCAAAAAAGTTTTCTATATTGTGGTAACTGGCAAGGGCACTGTATGAATCCCAAGGGCTCCAGTGTTGTCATGCTAGCTGTCTGTCTGCCCTGTTAGCTATACCGGGTGATGGATTATACTAATTAGGTCAAGTTCGGAGGCTGATTCTTCTGAGAGCCACTTACAATAATAAAACCTATCGTAGGACCACAAATCATTTCTGATCCTGATTAGAGAAGGTATTATAGGGGAACTGGACTGTAGTGTATATAGATCACAGCCAATTCCTGACCACGACTAGTATAAAATGACTTTAAACTGTATATCCACATTTAACATGGATCATGACTTCACTCTTACGCATTCATCTCTTTATATAAATAAAAATACAGCAAAAGGGAGAGTAGCCTTGGGAATCAAACTAGTATTATCTATCTATAAGTATCTTTCACTTACTCTTATTGTTATATTGTTACATATATATTGTTATATATACTCTTATCGTTTTCTATATATAGATAACAATATAACAGTAAGATAATAATATGATAATAATAAGATGATCTTTCATCTTATTGTTATATTTTTAAAAATATGCACTTATATACATTTGTGTAAAATAAACTGAATGTAAATAAGATATACATAAATAAAATAAATGTACACACATATGTGTCTACCTTGAAGACCCCAGTAAAGACATGGAGACAAATATTTAGTTGGTGAATCAGAGCCTTCTTTATCATTCTAATATCTAATGTTATTTCATACGTTAATGTTTCTTTGACTTGACTCTGGGTCTTACTGTAGAAAAGTGTTGAAGGAGAAAATATGAAATATAAAAATATTTGTGTAATTCAAAACCTCTGTTGCCATTTATATATGGGTAATATTAACTTTAATAAAGACAGTAGATTGAGAAGCTTCATGAAGGTAGGAAATGATTATCTTGTTGATCATTCTATCCCTAGCATCTAGCACAGTGCCTGGCATAAACTAGGTTTTCTAAAATTATTAAGTGAATGAATATGTGAATAAATAAATGAAGGCAAAGCATGAAAACCAGATGATTGTCCTGTAGAAATTATTAATAAGTTCAGTAGTTGCCCTTAGCTATGTGTGGTTCGCTGTTCTAAAGGCTCTACCAGTTCTTAACTCATTATTGTTATCGCTGTCCTTCAAATGAGGAAACTAAGGCATAAAGACATAAAGTAACTAGTTCAAGGTGACATTGTTATTTGTAGACCAAGGATTCAAATTCAAACAGTCTGATTTTAGAGCCTATGCTCTTAACTCCTGTGACACAGATGTCTATGAAATGCCACTTTGAAAATACACATTTAAAAAGTATTTTTTAAATAATAAAAACAACAATATTAGAAAATGAGTAAGGCAAAGGCATTATATGTAACCAAAATGTTTGTACCCTCATAGTATTCTGAAATAAATAAAAAAAGAAGACTTGATGGATTTTAAGTAGTTGGAAAAAAGAAAGTTGAAAAGATCTAACTCAGATATGAAAAAGTCTGTAAAAATGCAGGACAACAGACTTTTAAAACATCTGTCCTTCAAATATAAAACTTACCTGCCAATTCGTGAACATGATTTATCTTTCCATTTATTTGTGCTTCTTCAATTAACATTTTATAGTTTTCAGTGTTTAGGTCTTTCACCTCCTCAGTTAAATTTATTCCTAAGCATTTTATTTTATTTTGTAGCTATTATAAATGGGATTATTCTCTTGATTTCATTTTTGAAATATTCTTTGAACATGGTTAAAATGTCCACACTACCCAATCTACAGATTTAATGCTTCCCTACCAAAATTTCAATGTCATTTTTCATAGAAAGAGAAAAAAACAATCCTAAAATTCATATGAAGCCACAAAAAATCCTGAATAGCCAAGGCAATCATGAACAAAAAGAACAAGCTAGAGGCATTACACTACCTGATTTCAAATTACACTATGAAGTGATAGTAATTAAAACAGCAGAGTACTGGCATAAAAATAAACTCACTGACCAATGGAATAGAATATAGAGCCCAGAAATGAACCCACACATGTATAGTCAATTGATTTTTGACAAGGGTGCCAAGTATACGCATTGAGAAAAGGCCAGTCTTATCAATAAATGGTGTTAGGAATACCAGATATCCATATGTAGAAGAGTGAAATTGGTCCCTTATCTTACTCCATATGTAAAAATCAACTAAAAATGTATTAAAGACTTAAACATAAGACATGACACTGTAAAACTTTTAGAAGAAAACAGGGGAAAAACTATTTGACATTGGTCTGGGCAATAACTTTTAAAATTTGACCCCAAAAGCACAGACAACAAAAGCAAAAATAGACAAATGGGATTACATCAAAATAAGAAGCTTCTGCACAAGAAAGAAAACAATTAACAGAGTGAAGAGATAACCTATGAACCTATGCAGAAAATATCTTCAAGCCATAGGTCTAATAAGGGGTTAATATCCAAAATATATAAGGAACTCAAACAACTCTATAGAAAGAAATAATCTGATTTAAAAAATGGGCAAAGGACCTGAATAGACATTTCTCAAGAAAAGACATATAAATGGCCAACAGATATATAAAAAAATGCTCACCACTAATCATTAAGGAAATGCAAATTAAAACCACAATGACATACTACCTCATATCTGTCAGAATGGCTATCATCAAAAAGATAAAAGATAACAAGTGTTGGTGAGGATGTAGAGAAAAGAGAACCCTATTATACTGTTGGTGGGAATGTAAATCAGTGCAGCCACTATGGAAAACAGTGTGGAGAGTTCTCAAAAAAATAAAAATAAAATTGTCATATGATCCAGCAATCCCACTTCTGGGTATTTACCCAAAAGATTTAAAATAAGTATGTTGAAGAGATGTCTACACTCCCGTGTCCGTTGCACCATTCACAATAGCCAAGTTATGGAATCCACCTATGTGTCCATCAACAGATGAATGGATAAAGAAAATGGGGTACATATATACAATACTATTCAGCCTTAAACAAAGAAATTTTGTCATTGTGACAACACAGATAGAATTGGTGAAATAAGCCAGGCACAGAAAGACAAATAACGCATGTTCTCATTTATATGTTGTATCTAAAATGGATGAACTCAACAAAGCAGAGGGTAGAATGGCAGTTACCAGAGGCTAGCGGGGTGGGGGAATGGGGAGATGATGGTCAAAGGTACAAAGCCTCAATTAGACAGGTGGAATAAGTTTTTATTTTTCATTGAGATATACTGCACAGCATGATGAATATAGTAAATAGTGATGTATTGTACATTTTAAAATTGCTAAGAGAGTAAATTGCAAATGTTTTCACCATAAAAAATGTTAAATGTTTGAGGTGATGGATATGTTAATTAGCTGTGTTTAATTCTTCCACATTGTATTTATAAATCATATCATCCCATAAATATATACAACTATAATTTGTCAATTTACAATTAAAAATTAAAATTAAACAAAAAGTTTATTCTAATTTATCTAAGAAGAAATATCAAAATTCAGGAAATAAGGTTGAATTCGAGAATTTTCTTTCATACAAGATTAGGCAATAAATCTTTGATTATCTTACCTTATAATAAAAATGAGCAAGATGAAATGCCCTGCCAGCACCAATTCATAGTCAAACTTTCTTGTTGAGAAATCGTAACAGAATACAAATGTTTTAATGTGCTGATACCTTACCTTTTCTTTTTGCTTATGATCATATCCATGGTTTGGAGCAGTCGCCGTTCCAGGGCTAGAATATCTGTGTCAGTCACATTCCTGCAATAAGTACAAACTATTAGCAAAATGCTTTGGGGTCTCACCCTCGGGTAGAATACGAGGCATCTGGAGAAACGTATAAACCTCAGTTGTTACCCAGTAATTCAAGGACCTGGGTTTTTCTAGAAAATATTCAAATGACTATAACACACTAAAATGCTTTTGCTGTCATTTCTTACAGCTAATTCTTCCGGGATCTCAGGGCAATGGAAGGTACCTAGCTCTCTTACAGTCTTTCTTAGCTTTGATCCAGTGACATTTAGGATGTATGTTTAAATACTTAGCATTGTCTTCTACTGTTCCACTTCTAGGAGGAACTGATTTGCTGAAGTTGGTGTTAGTTCACACTGGGCACTAGAAATGTGCCTTTAAAAAGTAGAAGGGAGGTGTGGAATTGAAATTGCCATTTAAAAATCAAATGCATGTAGGATAAATAACAAGAGCAAGCAATATAAGTGATAAGACTTATTTAGAAAGATTCCTAGGTTAATACCCATAGGGACGGAGGAAGAGAAAAATAAAATGGTAAAGTCATAGATATACTATACAAGTATTAAAGATGGCGGCTTGATATGACATATGTATTCAAGAAGTAATGAGAAAAAAAAAAAAAGAAAAGAGACAAAGTGCTTGTTACCTGAGGAAGTAGGACATGTAAGTGTATGGACAGTTGACAGCACCAAATCCAGAAAGGAGAGCCATGAGAGTCACCCCAATCACACCTACTCGGCTGATAAGCTGTTCTATGGATAAGATCCCTAAAAACATCAAAGCACATTAATGCCAGATAATATAGATAAAACGGTTCTCTTTCATACTGCAAAAGGAAACATCATTGAAAACATCAATCATTACATAGAACTAACCCCTGTAAGACAACTTTTAATTATTAATGTATAGATTTTCTATAATAAATATATTAAAAGTCTATTAATTTTCCTCCTATTCCATATGCTTCAGGTTCATCTCTTTTACTGAGTAATAGTAAATAACAATAATTATAAATATTAATAACACTTATTGATTGTTTATTCTCAGTAGTGTAAACTCTAGCAAAGCAAAGCACTTTTAGTAAAACCTTTGGCAAAAAAAATATTAATAGGAAAGTAAATCTGCTGGAAAAGTATAAATAACAGGTAACACTTTGTGCTAGTTACTTTTGATACACATATTTCCTCCTAAGGTCATATTCTTTAGCTTATGTCTTATTCCTTTTTTGTATACAATAAACACATAATGCATGTAATAAATGGGCTAAATTTATAGATGAATGAGTAGTTCAAAGGTAAACACATGAATTTTAAATTATTAGTTGTATTCTAATTATCAGTTGTTCCCTATCATTAGAGAATGCTGCAAATCAACTAGCAGCTAAAATAAATGCTGTCTGTTTGTTGATGTATTTGGGATAAATGTGAGAGTGCCACACTGAAGAATAACCCAAGAAGTTTGGCATCACAGGAAAAGAATAGTTTTAATTTGTTTTCACTTCCAAATTCTAGGATAGAATTCACTTCAGCCATTCACTCCTATGACCAAATACCGGAGTTGTAATTCAGGAATTCTGTCAGCTTTGAAACTGAAAATTCCAATATTCCATTTCTGACCACTGGCCCCCCCTCCTAGTCCTCAAGTCCTCTTGATCCTTTATTTCCACTACACTCATTTTAGAGGTCAGTGTGACCTCTGGCCTCTAGTCTTTTGCTTTCCCTCTTCTTCACCTAGCTTGGAATCCAGGCTCACTGGCTTCAACTTCTTTCACCAGGCCCCTCAATCCCCTACTCTTCTCCTTCTGAAATAATGATCCTACAAACCCTGATTCTGGATCAATCTAACCCTCTGCCTTCCCTGTACCCATGCCTAGCTGCCTAAAATTGCTAGAATGCCTACTGATATCCGTGCCATTACAGAGTTACTGTCACCAGTCTTAAGAGAGCTCACACACTACTGAGTATTCCTTATCTTGCCCTAGGTCAGCTATCTCTCCTCTCTCCATTTCCCTCAGCAGCTATTCTTTAATCCATTTTCCCAACCTTTGTCCCTTTTCTTAGCCAATGCCCTTATTATAAAAGACATAAGCTATTAGACATAAACTACCTTCACTGTACTATAAATATTTATATCTGCAAACATCCTCCCAACTTGTCTCCCTCAGAACAAGACATTGTCCAAAGCTGACTTCTCTACTTGTGCTTTTGATCTTATTCAATCCCTTCCACCTCTTTCAGAATCTTGTTCCATAACCTGTCCCTTCTCTCTTGTATTTCAACTGTTTCTTCTTTGCTAGTTCTTTCCCTTCAGTTTCAAGTCTCTTTTCTATGAAAAATTCTGTTCTTGGCCTTGAGTTTACCTCTAGTTACCAATCTTTGTCTATTTCCTCCTTAATAAACAAATTTCTTGAAAGATATTTACTGTCACTTCTTGCTCACTTCCAGTTCATTCCTCAACTGGCTGCAATCCAGCTTTTTTCCCATTCTTCTATACTGAAGGGAATTGCTTTCACTAATAATTGTAATGGCAATATAATAGGTAACATTCATCAAGCTCCTCTTATGCACCAGGCACTGTTCTAAGTATTTTACATGCACTAATTCATTTATTGCTTAAAAGAAGCCTATGAGGTAGATGGTATTGAAAATCCAATTTTAGAGATGAGGAAATAGAAGCACAGAGAAGTTAAGTAACTTAGTCAAGGCCACACAGCTAATAAGTGGCAGAGCCAGGATTCAAACCCAGCGAAGCTCCAGAGCCTGAGCCCTAACCATTCCTACACTATGGTCATGAATTCGCTGTTGGTTGCAAAATTCAACATTTTCCAATGTTTGTTTTATTGGCTCTTTTATGACACTGAATGCTTTCTGTCTAAAATTATTTTCTCTTCTTGGCTTTCACAACATTATTTCCTGAGGTTTTCCCTTTCAATTCTCTAATTGTTTTTTCTTAGTGTCTTCTTGCTCTGCATGGGCCAGAGTTCTTTATTTCATTTCATTCTATACATTTTTCCATGGGTGATCTCACCCATTTCCCTAGCTTCATCTAATGGCATTTAGTTGATGATTTCTAATTTTTTAGATTCCTGGAGTCACCTCCATGAGGACTGATATATTCATCCCTTTCTCCTAAGCTCCTGACTTGGATATCCAGTTGCTTATTGAACATCACTTGGATGTGCAAATGCAACTCAAATTCAACATATCCCAAACTGAAAGTATCTTCCCCCTTGTTCCATCTTCTGCACTACCTGTCTTAGAAAATGACATCATCAACTATCTAGTTACCAAAATAAAAAATCTTTACACTATACAATTAGTCTGTATTCCATCTCTTATTTCCCCTTGAATATACACTGAGGTCTCTCTACCTCAGGGCTTTGCATGATGTTTCCTGTGCCTTCCACCCAGGTCTTCCTTTGGTCTTTAAATTTCAGTTTTAATATTACTTCCTCGGAAAGGCTGAATCTAACTACTTGCACTAAATTTGTTATCTTTATCTGCATTATTCTCTACCACAGCGATCTGTTTGCTTCTTGATGACAACGGTCACAATTGGCAATTATTTATTTATATGTTTATCTCTTTATTGTCTAGTCCCACTCACAAGACTATAAGAAACCAAGTTTGTTTTGTTCATGGTTTATCTCCAGCACTTAATATAAAATACATTCTCAATAAATATCTGAGGAATGCTAAGTCAGTGAATAAATCCTCACCAAAATTCTGTTGATTCTACTTTCCACATACCTCTTGAATTTGCATCTTCTTTACAGGAAGGAATCATGTCTTATTGGTCTTTGCTTTCCTTACTGCCTGGCATATAGAAAGTGTTCAACAAATGTTTGTTGACTATGGGTACATAATATTACTCAATAATGTAAAAAAAATCCAAGGGATTAATATGGATTATTAGATATAAAAAACTGAAAAATGCTCCCTCTACTTTTATTCCCTTTAACATGGTGCTCTTTTTAGTAAATATTTTTTTCTGGTTTAAAGTACTTTGTAGATACTATCTACTTAATCTCAGCACTTATATGAAGTAAGAGTTAGTCATTATTATCCCTGCTTATCAGTTAATACATGGAAAGTCAGATGAATAAGGTGACTAGGAGATCATCTCGTCTTTACCATGTGCTCACACAGATTCCTTCTAGCCACATGTGCTTTCTTAGTCTCTCGTACTCTTTTCCACCATAGAATGTCTTCTAACCTTTCTGAGTCCAGGTACTGCACAAGAAATTCTTTCACAGATTTTTTTCATTGCAGGTAATGATTAAGTCTTACAGTTTGTTTGTTTGTTTTTAGAGTAAGGATCTTGCTCTGTTGCCCATGCTGGAGTGCAGTGGCCTGGTCATAGTTCACTACAGCCTTGAACTCCTAGGCTCAAGGAATTCTCCTGTCTCGGCCTCCTGAGTAGTCTGGACTAAAGGCATGCATCACCTCTAAAGTTTTGTGAAGATGAGGTCTTGTTGGGTCTTACAGTTTTTTGTAGTTTCCATAGCAATAAACCATACTGGTTGTTGAGATAGTCCTGGGAAATCTCGCTTAGGGGTGGGGAACCTGCAGCCTTAAGGCCACATGTGGCCTTCTAGGTCCTTAAGTGTGGCCTTTTGACTGAATCCAAATTTTACAGAACGAATCCTTTTATTAAAAGGGGTGCAGCAGAGAAAGATGAAGCTTTTCTTGCCACCTTTGGGGTTTAAAAAAGAACTATCTTGAAATCAGAAGGCCACAGGTTCCCCACCCTGGCTCCCTCTAGATTTCCCCCTCAGTGTCCTTTTCAGGATAATCGCATAGAATTTAGAAAAAGGGGTGGATGAAAGGTATAATAGATATGATGGTCTTCATCTCTCCTCTGGCATGGCCTGGTTGCACTGGTCATGTGAGCTGAGTACACAGAAAAGAAAGCTGGAGAAAGGTGTCTTTGGACCGCATGTGAACTTGTGCTCGTATTGTCAGCAGCTCTGGGGGCCTTTTGTAACTCTTCTTCCTGACTACTAACATTACAAATAAATTCATCTCTTTGTGGACTTATTTAAAATAGGTTTATACAAGAGCTATACTATAAGGGCTTTCTACTTCAAATCTTTCCTGACACTGCCATGGGCATGCTGATCGCACTAGCAATTCCTAAATTCCTATCCAGAGTGTCATATTCTTGAACTCATCTACCACCTTGGAGAGATTAAATTTTTTTTTTCACAGATTCGATAAACATATACTAAACACTTGTTATGTGCTAGGTTCCACACCAGGTACTAGGGATATAAAGACAAATAAGACACAGTCTCTGACCTCATAAAGCCCACAGGTTAATGAGGAAGCCAGAAAAGGAAACATGTAATTGTAAGTTTTATAGGTGATGTAAGTACATTGAGGTGGGAGCAAATAATATCTCCTAATGATGGCTAGGAAAATTTTCTTAGAGGAATTGACAAGCGTTTAATCTTGAAAGAATAAATAGGTATTTTCCAGGTAGACAAGGGGTGAAGGATTGCCCAGGCTGATGGAACAGTTCTAGAAACTTCAAGTAATTTGGCAGCCCTGAAGAACAGAACACACAAAGAGAGCAGTAGCCAGGCCATGGAAGATCTTATATGCCATGCTAAGAGTTTGAATGTTTTAGTAGGCTGGTGTTATCTTAACTTTTTTGGCCTTTAATATTATTTGAAATTTTGAAATGCTATTTTTATTTTTAAAATATATACAGTTATTTCTGATGTTACATATGTTTTTTAAAACTGCACATTTCCTCTGACTCTACTACAGGAAAGTCTCATTACCTCTCTCTGCCCCGATCCCTGCTATAGGCAATGAGTACACATGGAAGGATGCATGGGAGGTATGGCAGGTCCTAGATACTGGCTCATTCAACATTCATTTCAATCCTTTTCTAGCATTTCTTTTAGTACTACAGAGTCTGGAAAGCCAAAAGCTCTTTCTCAAACTTCCTTGAGGCTAAGGTTCTGAATGTTATTGAGGTTTCACCAAAAACTCAGGCCCATGTGAGGCCTCAAATACGTAAGTGAACAATGTAGGGGTGGTGACAGCAGTTAGGACCTGGAGCAGCTGGGATAGAAGTGCTACTGTTGGGTCTCTGATGTCATAGGTCCTGCATGGCAGGCAATGGCTTCAGTGGGTTTTTTTCTAGTTTACTGTGGCATAGTTGGGTGTTTTCACTATGTAGCATTTAGCTTGGTGTCCTTGCTTTCCTAGAAAGTCTATAAATTGCTGGATACCCTTTAATAAATCATTTTTTGCTTTAAAGTAGTTACAGTAGATTGTATTTTCTGCAGTAAGAACCCTGATAGATACAGCAGGATAGTGAATAAACAGACTTTTTTTAAAGCTACAGTATAAAAGCTCTAGTATATTTATTACAGGTGGGCTCTCTAATCTTTCTAGACAGATCCATATATATTAATAATTCTGAAATAGTTCTGGAAGGACTTGTGAATCAAGGGATTTTTTTCATTGTTTTTAGCTTAGAATCTGATAAAAGCTTATTGATATCTTACCTTCCAACACACATAAAAGTATATTACCATAATTCTGTATACAAAATCAGGAGATTTAAGTTAAGGACACTTTTCTCTTTTCCTTACATTCTTGAAGTACGTATATTCGCCCAGGTCAAAAATTCTTACTCTAGAATGATAGAAGTCTGTTCTAAAAGCAGCATTAAATACCACTTAGGATGAGGGAGAAAATTCGGTTCAAAATCAGAAATTTATTTAAAGAAATAACTTGCTATACTTCCTGTAATCAGCAGTTTACACAAATTTTTTTTTTTCAAATTGGAAAATTAAACAAATCTTCTTCTCCCCAGTACCCTGCTCTCCCATAAACACTTACCATGTTTTGGGCTGAGAATGGGAAATGGATCTCCTAGTTTCCAGAAGAAATACATAAAGGTCAACCATAAGAGACAGGAAAAAACCAGTCGTTGTTTATGCACTAAGACAGAGGAGACAAGACTGTTAGGGAAAATAAATATATGTTAAAGATCTTGCTTGACTTAAAAATATGAGATCATGTTAATTAATATTTGCCTGTTTACTTGACAAATGAGTGATAGAACAATATAATTCTTAGTGAAATCATCCTCACCCTATAAGAGTAATTTGGCTAAAATTAAGATGTGGGTTGAGTTAAAGGAGACATTATTAGTAAATAGAAACAGAAATAAAGTGGTGGCAGGAAAAATAACCTAATCATTCGTTCAATATTTATTTTGTGCCAACTTTTTTTTTTTTTTTATTATTATTCCAAGGTATTGTAAGGATACAAACATTCTAGTTACACTTTATGTCTTTGCCTTCCCCAAATGCAGGTTAAAGGCGTGCCCTTCCCTCCCTTTAGTGCTCCCCGTGTCCTTTAGTTGTAGATTCGCCCCCCATCCCCCTAATCCCTGGAGAGTATTTCTGCCATATGATCACCAGACTTTATGATTATTCAGTCACTTGGCCTCATCGTGAGCTCCTCCAGGGAATGGACAATGCCTTGTTCTTTACTTCTAGAGCTGACATGATGCCTCCCTCAGAGAAGTTGCTCCCTGAATGTGTAAGTGACAGAGACCTCTTGTGGGTGGGCACTGCTGCTGGATCTGTGTCTGGGTGTCGACACACATCCTCCCTCAGCCGTCAGGCCTGCTGACCGCCAGGACTCCCCACAGCTGGTATCCAGACAGACTCCATGCACAGCTGGCCCCTCCTTTCCCAAAGGGGCAGATCATCTGCTGGTCATCACCACCGGGACAGGTTCTTAACCTCAGCAAGGGTCAAGGCACCACGTCTTTGGGGGGCTGAAGTAGAGGGGAGCAATTAGAAGTCGTCCACGTGCTATGAAACTGCGGACGGCTCACCACCGTCTCTCTCTCTGCCACCTCCTTTTTGCACCTGCAACTCGAGCAGTGAAGTATTAGAATAGGTGTCAGCTCCAAAGTCAGGTGTGTTTCACCAGGCAGAGATCCTCCCCCCACCGCCACCACTGCCATCAACCCCCACTTCCCACAGCCTTGCCCCACTCCAGGCCCACCCCAGCTCCTTGCTCGTTGTCCGTAAAGCTCTGCTAGCTCAAGGACAGACCCCACAGGCTTTTCACCTGGAGTCCTGGGTGCACGACTGCATCTCTCTCTGTCATGCCTGTGAGGAGCCGGGCTGTCCTTTGTAAACCCCGATGGCTTATAATCATTAAGTGAATGACTGTGTGGGTTTTCTACAATATTTATCTTTTCTCCCCCAAACCACAAGGGTTGCAGCTCTGACACCAAATACTTGGAACTCTGCCCACCACCAGGTACCATCTGGCTTTCAGCTGAGAAAGAGACCACGCAGGCACATAGGCTTGTCCTCCAATGAGAGGGCGAGGGAGGCACCAGCCAGGCCAGGCAAGGCCACTGGGCCAGCCCAGCCCCCCTTCCCCAAGGGAGCCTGCCTTGAGGGGCACACGGGGGTGGTGGAAGAGGCAGCCCTTTCTTTAGGGCATAAGCAAGGGAGGCAGTTAGGTGCTATAAAGAAGGAATGGGCTTTGGATAGATATCTGGTGTTAATCCCCACGGCTTCTAAGTAGTTGTGAGATTTGTGACAAATTATTTAATCCCTCAACCTCAATTCCTAAAGTTGAGACAACAACCAAGGAACGGGGTGTCCGGACTAAGAAGAGCTCTCATATGGACAATGTTGCCATGTCCGGCTGCTCAACAGTGCTGGTCCACCTTCCCAAGGGTTCTCTGGGCCTCCTTCCTCCCTGCCCCCAGGGCAAAGCCTTTTCTGTAGTGACACCAGGCTGAGAGGGAGTGTCAGGAAGCTTGGAGAGTGTTAGGGAGGCTCTGGGTGGAGAAGGGTGAGGACAGCGCTCTCCTTTCCTGCCAGCGGTGTCCCTTCATAACTCAACCCCTGTGCCAGGTGTGTGGGATTTGTCCTGGTTCCAAAGGCTGGGGCTGGGAGGGACTGTGATGTGATGGTGAAGTCAGGTGCCTGGGGGCCTTTTCATGTGTTTTGGACAGACACAGGCTCCCCCTGCAGCAGACACAGGGAGTGGGCAGTTTCCCGGTGGTGCACGATCAGGCCGTCCACCCAGTGTGGCAGGAGGCCTCCAGTGGGCAGTGACATTGGGACCCCTCCCAGGTGGCCTCTTCTCCCACGCACAGGCCCCTAGTGAACAACACTCTGCTTGATAAGAGAAGTTGGGGCCGGGCGGGCGCAGTGGCTCACGCCTATAATCCTAGCTCTCTGGGAGGCCGAAGCGGGCGGATTGTTTGAGCTCAGGAGTTCGAAACCAGCCTGAGCAAGAGCGAGACCCCGTCCCTACTAAAAATTAGAAAGAAATTAATTGGACAACTAAAAATATATAGAAAAAATTAGCCAGGCATGGTGGCGCATGCCTGTAGTCCCAGCTACTCGGGAGGCTGAGGCAGGAGGATCACTTGAGCCCAGGAGTTGGAGGTTGCTGTGAGCTAGGCTGATGCCACGGCACTCTAGCCTGAACAGCACAGTAAGACTTTGTCTCAAAAAAAAAAAAAAAAGAGAAGTTGGGGGTGAGTTTCCTGACCTTTCTTTTTCACCATCTAGAGGTTAGAAGACATGCTCATTTTTTTTTTCCTCCCAGAGTTCCCATAAAGATAGGTTAAACCTTAGGTCTCTAAGGAGTTCAGTATCTCATCTAAGCAGGGTTACCGAGTGTTGAGAGAAGGGGGTTCAGAAAAGGAAGTTATGTGGATTTTTCTTAGATCTGTTTCCGATTGCTTTGAAAAGGGGGAAGCAGAGGTTTGAGGAAGGGACCTGGGGATGTTTACAACTGTCAAACACTTGGAGGTGGCTTTTCAGTCAGTGTTCTTGGGGAGTGTCAGGAGCAGACCCAAGAACTGCCTTGGCTCCTTGCTGACAGGGCCAACCCCGGGCAGGCAGGGCGGTATCCCCGGGGCCCCTCAGGACTTGCTGAGTGGTGCCCCAGTGGCCCTGGACTGTCCTGGCCTCTGCCCTCCCATGCTGCCCAGCTCTCCCGTCCCTTGGAGCTGGCACAGATGTGTACAGGGCACTCTCATCCTGCCCCATGCAGCCTGGGGCACAGCAGCTCTGCGCAGGAGGCTCTCTTGCCTTTTCTTCCATGCCACCCCTTCCTAGCCTCAAACAACTGGATTTGCATCCCAGGAGGTGGCATTCTGAGCCTGCAATAGCTAGGGCCGTCAGTGTACAGGGGCCCCAGGCCCACAGGTCCCACGGCATCACATAAGAGAGAGCAGCCATCCGTCCTTTGGCTTCTCCCGGAAACCATCTTTCCAGGCTCCCTGGTGTCAAAGTTGAGTAACGTTTTCACCAGTGTCTTAGCAAAGGGTGCTCAGGCTCCCTCTCGTTGGCTGGTCTGCATGTGCACCGAGTGTACCGAGAAGGTGTCCAGAGCCCATCCCCATCTCAGTTAACTGGGAGGAGAGACACATCTTTCCTTCTGGCCAGCTCCTGTTTGTTGAACTCTAGCTGGTGGACTTGGTTTCTTTCTCTGTTCTGCAGCTCAGTGGCTTTAGAGCTTCAGAACTCCCTGCCGGGATCTTTACTTTGAGCTCATTATTGCCTCTGCTTAGAGACCCAGCATCCTCTCGCCAGCACAGACTTGCCTTGACGAGAGCTGCAGATCTGGCGTCTCTCCACTCATTCAGGATGGGGCTGAATGGCTTGGCATGAGCAGATGTGATTTCCCCATGAAGGATGTGGGGAGGTAGCAAGTCAGAATTGACCTCTGATGCTCAGTAAGCACACGCTGTAAAATAATCTAGGTATCAGCTGCCCATTTTATCTTCACTTATCACCTGAATCTCAGTCTTTCAGTCCATCCAGCAGGCATCTCCCCAGGACGTTCTAGGCGAGGGGTGTGAGAAGGTCGGGGAGAACCAGGGACAGTGAGCTGTGATACCTTGTTCAAGCCGCGCATCCCGGCCGCTGTTGTGCAGACACCGGGCACTGCTGCAGAGTGGGGAGGTGCACGGGAGGAGGCAGCCTGGCCTCCTCTGTCCTCATCACTCATTCTGCACCAGGTAAACGGTATGTGAGGGTCGGCGAGGGAAAGATTGGCATCCCATCTGGATTGGTGTCTAGAGCCCAGCAGCCTGCCTGGCACAAGTCCCCTCTCCCACGACAAGACTCCTTACGGTCGCAGGGTCAGCCCACCCCTGGGCTGGTCTTCAGAAAGGGCGCACTCATCTTCTGCCCTGCAGGAGGATGTTTCTGAAAGCTCATACTTGCACAGTTCCCTACGAAAGTGCGGTCCTTCTGCAGAGTCAGGTGACCTCCTCTAGATGGCATGGTGCCTCTCATCACAGTTCTGGCAAACAGGCTGTGCCGGCGATCGGTTGGATTTGGTGCACAAGTGCTGCTGACATGGTTTTCGACATGGCACCTGTTCTTCTTCCGGCAGTCACCTTCTGTGTGGGGACTGATCCTTGGCGTCTGGTCGGGAACAACTTGAACTCTCCTAAGGAGTGTGTGGACCACTGTTGAACGTGGGTGGTAGTGACAGAAGTCAAATAAGAATAACGTTGACTTATTCTTTGGAGAGAGGTCCTTGCTTGGTGTAGTGGTGCTGTATTCTCCTACCTGGATGTTTGGAGGCCGAACGGGGTGTGGTAACTTGGGGTGTGCCCACCCTTGCTGCGGTCAGAAAGCCAGAGCTAATGTCTGTCGAATGTCCTCTGTGCACATGCAGTGTGCTTCGAGAAGTTCAGTGACTCGCCAGGGTCTCACAGTTAGCAGGGACAACATCAGGAAGCAAATCCCTGCCCTGTCCACGTGACCCCACAGCCTGTGGTCCTTGCCTTGTCCCACGCCACCTCAGAACTCACCTCCTTTTTGTGGATGAATCCCCAGATACTGTATTTTAAGTTGGGAAAATACCTAGCACTCTGGGAGGCCGAGGTGGGCGGATCGTTCTGAGCTCAGGAGTTCGAGACCAGCCTGAGCAAGAGCGAGACCCTGTCTCTACCAAAAATAGAAAGAAATTAATTGGACAGCTAAAAATATATATAGAAAAAATTAGCGGGGCATGGTGGCACATGCCTGTAGTCCCAGCTACTTGGGAGGCTGAGACAGTAGGATTGCTTGAGCCC